>PVHY01029946.1:0-13851 GCA_004024945.1 Uropsilus gracilis
GTGCCCTGCCCATGAGTTCAGGCTTCTGCGAGTGGCCTTTATTTTTAAATGTGGCTAGTTTTTCTATTTCTGTAAAAACTGCAGTCCCTTAAATGTTAATCTTTTCAAATGAGGGAGGGAAATTTTTCAATTTAAAAATTTCATATGAAGAAAGTATTCAAACTATAGAGAATATTTTTGTGGCTCATCCATAGTCAGAGTCAGGGGTTCAGGAAATAGAGGCTTGTATGCATTGTGTACTGCTTTTTAAATGATGTGTCCAAGCAAAAAATTCATACAAGCATCTCATAACTGTAATCAATTTTATAAATTCTGAAGTCAATTTCCAAAATATTTTTCTCTATTTAAACAAAACATTTTGAGCTACATCTCTTTGCCAAATGACAACTCTGTTACTTGTTACATGTAGTTATTGTTCTCAAACCCAGTGGAAATTGGAGATCTAGTTTTTAAGGTATTTAAAGCATAGAGAGTAGGAAAGTTCTCCAGTGAGTGCCATTCAGACATAACTGTTTGACATTGGAAAAGTATTGACTTATTCTGGGTCTCAGGTAATTATCTAATATAGAAATAAAAGACTTAAAAATCATTTCACACGTTTTACTTGAAAGATGAACATATACAAGTAGGATTAAAGTTTAAAGCAACTCTCAATTAGTACCTGGTGTTTTGACTAATAATTCACTGAAATGAGGATTTTTCCTTTCTTTGACAGTAGTTAAGGAAAGAATGTTTCTTATAAAAAAAGTCATACAGGTTTTAGCTTAATTGAAGTGAAGAGCTTTGGAGACAATTTGTTCAATCTTCAGATACAGTTATTGGAGAAAGGTATGGTATTCAGTCATTTTGTTCCTAAGAAGCTTAGGTGTCCTTGACTTTAGACATAGAGCTAACCATGATTATTCAGGACAAAACAGAATTGTCAATTTCCTAACTAATGTAAGCAGTGTGAAAGCTTATAAAATGAAAAAGCAAAGGAATTTAAAATATGAAGATAATTATTGACAAGGAAGTTAAAATAGAAAGAGATATTTTGCATGCAGAAAGAATGCCTAAAGAATTTATTCTCCAACTTAAGAGCTAGAAGTGATTTTCCCTTACAACCTCAGGGTCTGGACATTAGCACTGAGAAGAACAGTGTCTAAGGAGATGTTAAGAAAGATAACTGGAACATGTTCTTTCCTTTTCTGAACCTCCTTTAAGTGTGCATCTGCACTTACCCTTTGCTGAGACTCTAATATCAAGGGTATCTTGTGGTAAATTTTATGTCCTTAGATGTAATTAACACACTATAATACCCCCACTGAAGCAGACATACACTCTCAGTATTCTTCATACGGATATCTCATCTTCGAGTATACATTCATTTCCCCCTTCTATCCATGACTTTCTTTCTTGTTATCACTGGAATTCTAATTATATTATAACATCTGTATTTTAATGAAGGTAAAAATCTGAATCCCCAGCCAAAATAATAACAGAAGGTACTCTTTTAATATATTTTCTTTTTAGTTCTTTGAAAAATACAGACTGTTTCATTATAGTGGCACCTCTCTATTATTTTTTCTGTAATCCTGGCTTTGTAACTTTGTCTTATATCTCAGTCAATAATAGACAATCTACTTCCTATCTTATCTAGAATACTTGGTCAGTCTGGACACTATTGTTTCTCTCTGGCTGAACTCTTATGAATAGATTCAGACTGGGACAGAAACTATAAGATAGAGATAAGAAACCTACCACTATCCCTTTGAAACAGCACCATTTATTCATAAATAGTATCAATCACCTAGTTCAAATATTATCTTAGCAGTTTGCAGACACTACCCCCAAAATCATCAAAGACTCACAAACATTAAAATTCTCATCATCATAAAAATTTTTGGGTGCACCTGTTGAGACTACTGCAGCCTCTATGAGTTAAATTAAGCTAAAAAACAATAGAATTGCTTTGAATTGTGCTAAGGTATCCATTCACACCATACATATTTAGACTCCAAATAAGATTGGCTAGTTTTAAGAGCTTTCTGCAATTTTCTAGTTGTATACCTCAAGTAAATCACCTAGACTCAGCTTCCATTTTTAGAAATTGGAGGAGAACAATAGTTCCCACCTCAAAATGTTATTTCTTTGTCTGTAATGTTCTTCTCCCTGTCTCACCAGGAGAGAACGACTCTTTCATTTTCTTCGGGTCTTTGTTCATATTACCTTCAAAGTAAGGACTCTGTTAGTCCCCTTAAAATTGTATTTCCAAGCACCACCTATATTCTTCCTATTTTTATTTTTCTCTTTTACATTTACACTATATATTTTAGTTATTTTCTGTTTCTACTACATGTAACCAGAATATAAGCAGGAATTTCATCCATTAGAGATGTATGTATACATAAGAGAAGCATGTATAAGAGAAGCATGTAACTGTAGACATAAGCCACTGAAAATGATTATATTATGTTAAGAAACAGATTACATGCAGAAATAAAATATTTCACTGATATTCAACTATATAGCAACAATTGAGAAAAAACAAGAGTTTATAATAGTTTCAGAAACAAAGGACAGATATATGGTTTTTATTACATAAATTCAATAAATATTACCATTATTTATTACTCAAATATACATTTATTCAAAGTCTATGCTCTGCCTACTCTGAATACAGAATATTAAGAATTTGTTGATGCTAAGCTAAGAATTTGTTGAAGTAGCATACTTTGGTGTTTAAATGGATTATATAAAATAAATATTTGATTTTGGCCTCATTTTCTGTCCTGATTATCTTCAACAGGTATCAGCAATTTATTAAAAGGATATACAAAACCACTTCTTTTTTGGGGGGGAGGGAGAAGGCATACTGATCATTTATAAATTGATGATATAAGACAGTCCAGAATGGAAAAATAATAATTATGTAAATTCACAAAGGTTCTTTTCTGTTTGTTCATATAAGTACCTCTAGGACTCAAACTGATACCTGGCATGTGGCAAGCACTCAATTGTTAAATAAATGAAATATTGAAAACAAAGTTTGCATTCCTATCAGGCCCTCTTTAAGCTGTTAGCAGCCCTTTTGGCTAGAAGATTTCTGTTAATATCAACCAAGCAACCTGAAAATAGTTTAGAATGAATCCACTTACTACCAACCCCTGGTATTTGTTGCCCAGCATTCAGTCAAAATGCAATTATATTTCTCAATTACTTTTCTGTGCTCCAGAATCATGGCAAAGTAGAAAATGATCAGATTTTGTTGCTAGGTGGATCTGGACTTGTATATTGCTTCTATCATCTATTTAAATGCCAGCAGAAGTTGAACCTCTCTAAGAGTCAGTTTTCTCCTCTGTAAATGAAGAATTATAGTAGATCACAAAAAGGACTATAATTATTAAGTAATATGATAACTGACTTGAAGTTAATGGGGTGTTCTTCATTATATGCTTTGGCATTACCTTAGGGAAAGATTCATCCACATAAATGCGGTCTCAAGAGCATGAAGATAGCATAGTATTATGAGTATTAGGTACTATTATTACAAATATTATTTGGATGGTACATCAAAGAAAAACTAATCTGGGTATTACTTTAAAATGAAACTCACATATTATAGTTAAAATTAAATTGTGCTATATTGAGCACTTACTTAAAGAAGTTTATTCTTTCCTGACAAAAGTCACTGGAAAAAATTATTTTAACCTAGTTCAAATAAATGAGAATTTTAAAACTAAGCTAAATATAGGGGCAAGAGCAGGAATTTCTAAAATAAGTAAAGACAGGTTTGCCGTCTTCATTAATACAGACTGATTATTTCTGTCTGAATACATAAGTGTGAAAATGTCAAGCAATAATATGGGTCATGTCTGAACATGTGGCTTAATAGATATAATCTGGATAATGAGTCAAACCAATTTCTCAAACAGCAAACAAAAATGAAACAAAATGGCCAGATTTTGATTTAAAACCCTCAAAAGAGAAATCTGGTTTCCCTTACTTGCCTGTGAAAGTTCATGTCAAGTCAGGTAAATGTTTTCTATGTAGAGTATGCGTATTAATGATAAATAGGAAGCAAATATAAGGACAGAGATGTTCATAGATAAGATGAATACTTATATTCATTTCATATTTGGGAAATCAAGTAATTGCCAGTTACAACTAAGTAAAGATCACTTTTCATGAAAAAACTAAAGCAATATCAACATATCAGTAAGAGAATTAAAAAAATACTGTACCTTTTATTTCTATTTTTATTTTTTTCTTTGTCACAAATTTATTTTTTTAATGAATTAAATAATTTATTTATATATAAATTTCCCATCTTTGTATTCCCTGGGGTTCACCCTCCCTTTTCACCCATTTCCACCCTGTCCCAACTCCCTCCCCCAAGTTGTGTTTTTCATTTTGGTTGTTAGCTTGCTTTGACTTTTCTTCATGGATTTTTATCTTTCCCATGTCCCATATAATAGTGAAACCATTTGGTGTCTGTCTTTTTCATTTTGACATGTTCCTGCTAATACAATTTTAAAGCACATCCATGTTATCATAAAATCATCCAATTTGTCATTTTCAATTGATGAGTAATATTCCATTGTGTATATATACCATATCTTTTTCATACAGTCATCTGTTTTGGGACATATAAGGTTGCTTCCATGACTTTGCAATTATAAATAGTGCTGCAGTAAACAAGTGCTGGCGGGAATGTAGAGAGAAAGGAACACTCTTACATTGCTGGTGGGAATGTAAACTGATCCAGCCACTATGGAAAACCATGTGGAGGACCCTAAAATTAATGAAAATGGAATTACCATTTGACCCAGCAATTGCTCTCTTGGGAATCTACCCAAAGGTCATCCCAATGTTTGTACAAAGGGACACTAGTGCTCGGATCTTTACTGTATCTTTTATTTTTAAAGAAACGAGATAATTTTATATAAGAACTCAATCCAATTTCTGTCATAGAGGTATTACAGAAGTTTAACAGAAATGTATTATAAATACCTGTATTATAAATTAAATAGTATACCACTAGCTGTTGATTATCATTTCTAAAGTATGTGCATGCATCCATATAGATAATTTAACTCAAGGCTCATGATAATCTAGTGAAAAAAGGTTTTCAGATGAAAAAACTGAGGTACTGAGATATTTAAGTGAGGGAAGAATCAAATCTGGCCAAAAGAACTTTTCAGAAGATGGCCAAAGAGTGGTATTTTCTGTGGAGGAAAATCTCAGTATGAGTAACAAATGGCAGATATTTATAAAGTTTACTCAATATATTCCACTGTCACTGCTCTCTCTTTAACTTTCATCACCTTACTGTGTTCTGGACAACACCAATCTTATAACTTATAACATGAATCTTGTAACTGGTATGCAGACTTTCTTTCATGAAGGGTAAAAGTACAAGTGTCAGAACTATCCTAAGCACTTCACATATAATGACTAATTTAATTCTCATTTTCAACTTTATTGTATCTTTCCCTTCAGCATTCAAAATTTCTAAAAGGATAATATTAAATTCTAAGTATAGTACTTAAAATCTGTTAATACAATAAAGTAGGCATTAAAACTACTATTATCCTTATTTTAAGATAAGGGAACCAAGAAAGAGAAAAGATTTTTTAAAAGCCTACAATTTTTCTAGCTAGTAATATCAGAGATTATCTGAGTTCTTAACTAGCATATTAAATTTCAGTTCAAACTTATGATAGAAATTTGGAGGGATATATACTTTTATGCACATAATTCTAAGTCTTTAATTTTTTATTTTCCTTTAAGTTAGTATTTCTTAATTACTAATTAATATTATCCTGCTAAATTTAAATATATCCTTAAATGTAAAGAGACAGACTTCTCTGAGACAGGGCAATAGATGAGATTTCCAGGACATTAGTAAGGAAAAGATACTTATTACGGAAATGAGGACTCTTGATTACTGATTTTTATAAATCCAAGTTTCTTCTCCAGTAGTCTATCTGATTCATTGTCACTAATGCAACACACTGAGCATGGCACTTTTGACTCTTAGCCTTATTTTGCATATCTGAAAAATGTGGAAAAAAATGTCAATTTTGAGTGTTGTGAGGATTGAGTAAGCCACTAGGGGATTTTAAGCAAGGAAATGACCTAACTAGTTTTGCATTTTAAAGGCTCATTTCCATCAGCACAAAGAAAATGAAATAGAGAGGGATGATACAGGAAATGAGTTAGATTCAAGATAAATAGTCTCAGTAAAAGATGATTCTGATTTGTACTGACAAGTAAATATGCAGGTGGGGCAGCAGATAAGAGGTTATTCAGTTGGATACTTGGGTGTATAATCAGTACCATTGTTTGATTACTTGGATGTAGGGGGTTAAGAATAAAGGGAAGAAAGGAAGAGCTCTCAATTTCTGATTTAAGCATCTGAGTAAATGAAGGTAACAGTTACCAACACTGAGAAGTCAAAAGAAACAAGAGCAGGGTTTATGGGCAGAGGAAAGAGTGAGAGATTGAGAATTTAGTTGGTACATGTTTGTTCTGAAACATCATGTAGGAGTAATGACAAGTAGGCTAGAGGGTTTGAAGTTCAAAAGTGAAATATAGTTCAACAAGATAAAATTGTGTGAAAATTGCTGGTACATTAGTAGCATTTAATAAAATCAAAATTTCCTAGCAGAGACACAAGTTAAAAAGAGAAAATGAAACCAAGACATGGGAACTTCTAATATTGTTGTTTTTTTAAAATTTATTGATATTTATTCAGCATTTACTTTGCACTAAATATTCTGCTAAATGATTTACATAGATTATCTGAATTCACTATAATCCAATTTTCTATTTTAGTGGAAAATAATGCTTTAAATGAGTTAAATGATCCACTTAAAGTGACATAGCTAATAGAAAGAAGAGTAGGAATTTGCTATCTGAAAATGACCTAGTCTAATATAAAAAAGAACCAACGAAGTATTTTAGAAAGCATAATCATCTCTAAAAGGAGTTCGTAACAAACATGGGGTACCTTTTTATCTTAGTGATCTGAATAAAACCTGCCAGCATGGAGAACAGAGTGCAGATTGCAAGTATGTCTTGTGTCTAAATCCACCACCAATTTATTTACCAATCTCTATAACTCTAGCACTAAAAAAAGGAAAAACATAAAAATGGAGTTCACCTGTTACTGAAAAATGTCTTCTCTCTGAAATAATCTAATGAACATATCTAAGAATAACAATAACTTTTAATTCTAAAAATAAAAATTTTCTGAAAAATAACAGAAAATTTTATCCAAACAAAAAGCATCAATTAAAGGGGAAAAGATATTTGCATATTGTATATCCCATATGGGTTAATATGTGTATATATTTATATATAGTTTTATAAATATACATATTTATAAAACTCAACAATTAAAAATCAATCCTATCAAAAATTAAGTATAATATCTAAACATTTCTCCAAAGAATACATATAAATTATCAATAAGCACATGAAAATATGATCTTTAAGAGTGCTAGGAGAGAGAACACATATTAGTTCATTGTTAATGGTTACAATGGAAATAAGCACAATTGAACCCCAGCTTATAGGAAATTTAAAAATTATGTTTAAACCATTCTCTATAATCCAGGAATTTGATGAGGTAAATTACATTGTCCATCAAAAAACAATTTCTTGATTGATTTTTTTTAGAACCAAAACATACCCATATTCAGGAATTCCATTTCTCAGAATCTACTAAAAGCATCATCTAAAACTTAAAGATTACTGAAGATGATGACAGTTTTGCTATCTCCTAAAATAATAAACAAAGCTTCAAATGGGATATAGCTTCTTTCCACATATTTTTTTCTTTTGTGGTAGGATCCTAACTGATTCAACACATGACCTTTCTCTGTCACCCAAGATGGCACAGTCCCAGTAGTTTGTCAAAAGAGAAAACTGGCATGTGTGCCCACCTTTACCCTTCTTTCTCTATAAGTGGAAATAAGTGGGTCAGAGAGAATACCTACTCCCCAAATATTTGATTTTTTTTCACACCTGAGATTAGTAGACACATATGGATTTCACAATAAGCTCTATGTTCCAACCTAGGCTTAATGAAGTGTGGAAATAATATTTTGACTCTATATGCCTCCTTTATGTTTTATTTCTCTAATTATTCAAAGTCCAGGATTGGAGAGGGGGTGACATTTATTGGCTCCCTTCAGAGGTCAACAGATCAGAATGTGTAAAACTGACAATGGTTTTAACTGTTATAGTTGTGAAACTCCAAGTGATACTCTCTTCTACTTTTCTAAAAGTTCATTATTGTGCCATAATATATTTTCAAGAGGGGTTGTATGTAAAAACCAAAACTATGTCTTTACTACAGATTAGCTTAATCTTTTATAATCAAAATTATTTGAAAAAAATAGATTAATTTGAGAAGTCAATATATCAAAAATATAACAAGGTCTTAGTGTAAAATATATGGCTACTTTTCAATGTAAAAACACATGCCAGCTGTTGGGGATTACCAGAATACTGTGGTATGGTTAAAGGAGCAAACATAAGGGGGACTTGGAAAACAAGGGCCTTGAAGGAAAGAGTATGGTCTGAAAATGGACTGTCCTCTCAGCACTTTGTGGCTATCACCAGTTCCTGGTTCTCCAAGGACACTTCCCTGTACAAATTGATAATACTAACTAAAGACTAAAAGTAGCTGTGTTTGAAGCCATGACCCCAACATGGGCAGTATTAAAAATTTTGGCATTGTTGCCCTTAGCTGTGTCTAGAAAACACAGAGGTAAAAGGTGGCCTACACAGGATGAGGATACTTTCTTCCTTTACTGTGTTGCAAATCCCAAGTGAGAAAGAGAAAACGAATCACTAAGAGGGTGTGTGAGAGGAAACTGGAGATTCTGAATTTCAGGAAGGGAGGAGGAACAAGGGATAAATAAATATATAGATATATATAGATATATATAGGGGGGGGACAGAGAGAGACTGGAAAACACAAAGAGGGACTTTTGGGAATAGACATCATGATGTAGAGAATAGAGAATGACATCATGCTGATAAAGAGCAGCCCAAGTGACCAGGCTAGGCAGAAGCCCTCTTGGAGAGTAAGCTGGTAATGGCAGAGAGCCATGGTGGCTGGCAAAAGAGTGGCAGTGTGGGGAGCATGGTGCTACAAGAAGATGGCATGGAAAGTTAGTACCTGGAGATAACCAGGGATTTGGAAAGCTGATTTTCACATCAGCATTTGTTGGAAAAATTTGAAGAGCCTTGGAGAAGTGAAGCAGCTTGGAATGCTGGAAAGAGAAGCAACAAAGAGAAGATGCTGGAGAAAGACTGAACTTTGCAGAGTGCCTGCCTCAGGTTTGGAGGGACAAAGGTCACTATCATGAACATATGTCTTTGGAACCTTTGAGACTAAAGATGGTGACTGGGGAAAGATAACTGGCTACTTGTGGCATCAAGGAATTTTTGTTTGACTTTCTATTTTCCTGGTTAATTTTCCTTGTTAATAAAACCCTGTTGTTAAATTGCATTTGAATGGCAACTGCTAGTGAAGCCAGGCCCCAAAAGTGGCCACTATTGAAGCTGGGACTCCAAATATGGGCAGTATTAAAATTTAGGCATTGATACCATTAATGCCTAAAATTTAGGCATTGATACACAGAAGAGAGATCGAAATAGGAAAGGTACTTTCACTTGGTTGCAAATTTTGGATGTGGACCCAGAAGAGAGAATGTATCACCTAGAGGGTGTGGTATAGAGGGAAATTGGAGTTTTTGAATTTTAGGGAAAAAATAAAAGGAGATCAAAAAAAAGGAGCAGGGACTAGAGGTGAGTGATTTTTAGGGAGAGGAGATGAGAATGGCAAGCGGGTAAAAAGTAGCTCATGACCAAGCTGGGCAGAAGCTCCCTGAAAGAGTGAGCTGATAGTGGCAAGATGCCATGGTGACTGATAGAATAGTGACCAGTGTGGAGAGTGTGGCACCACAACAAGGTGGTATAGTAAGCTGGTACCTGGAGATTGCCAAAGATTTGAAAAACTGATTTGTGCATCAGCAATAGTGGAAAAAGTTTAAAGCACCTTGGAGAAGCAGAGAACATTGTAGAGAGAAGAAAAGAGGGACTAAAATTTGCAAAGTGCCTGCCTCTCAGGTTTGGAGGGGCATAGGGATACCATCATGGGCCTATATCTTTGGGGCCTTTGGGACTAAAAATGGTGACTGGGGTAAGAAAACTGGCTATTTGTAGCTTTAAGGACTTTTTGTGTTTCCTATATTAATATTCCCTTATAAATAAACCCTGCTCAACTGCATTTTGAGTGGCAACTGCTATGCGCGGGTAGTATGAACCTGAGGAAACCTAAATGGAAGAAGCCACATTTGAATTGCGGTTTGTTGGTTGGAGGCTTCTGCTCTCCTTTGACCCAATTTCACTAGTACATGTGGTAAGAACCTGAAAGAATCTGGGTGGCAGAAGTCACAATTTTAAAAGTGCTCCCCCCCACTTTGGTTTGTTGGTTGGAAGTTTCTCCCCATTTTGGCCCGATTTCATGTTAGCCTCACCAGTATGCTTGCCAACATCCTGATAATGGTGACAATAATAGCCTGAAGAGTCCAAGACTTGGGGTGCTCCCTATTAGAGACAGTTGCCACCAACTCTCTCCTTTAATTCCTATATTCTGTCTCCAGGTAATTTTGTCTGTTATCACCCCAGGATTGCTGAATGATTTGCAGCAGCCAACTTTTAAAGTTCAAAAGGCATGGACATACTATAACAGCTTCAATTTTTTTCAACGACAATGATAACATTTGGATGACTCTCTTTAATAATTCCAGAAGACAAGATATTTTGGAAGAAAAAGATTTCTCTAGAAATGCATATTATTCTCTACTGGATTTTTAATAGTATTATTGCTTGTTGTCAAAGGCTCCAGTATGTCACTGGGGATATATTCTGAAATTTCTGAAATGATAGCAGGAAAAACTTGGTTCCAATTAGATCTGCAACTTGGCTTCCATAAAGTTCAAGTCTGACAGGAAAATCCAGGTTTCTACCCCAAAACTCTTACCTGTTTCTGCCATCTTATAATCCCTCTTTTCTGGACAAGTAAAACTTAAAAAACAAACTGTCAGCAGAACTGAAGCATAGAGTAAGGGATGGGGAAAGGGGATTAAATCAGGGGAGGGATGTGCACAAGTTTAAGATTATGGTTCACAGGTGACAAGGTGGTGGGAGAATCTCAGGGTAGAAACTGATGTTTTATAAATATATATGTAAAAATGCAATCAATTCAAAAAAATAAATAAATTCTCTTTTCTGCTTCTTGAGAGTTTAAGATTTTTCTCAAAGAATCTCATAGATAATTTGCAAAAGTGCAAACCAATTCTCTCTACACTAAAAAGACATCCTATTTGAAAGCTGTGTATCTATGCATCTCCCACAGGTAAGAGGATGGGTAGAGTTCTCTTTGTAGAACTGACAAGCAATATATACAGTGATCCTTATTTATTAAATTGCAACAAATTTATGTTGTAATCTAATTCAAGAAGTAATACAATTATATCAATTTGAGCACAGAAATGGATATATGGAGAAGGGCATAAATCTTCCAGATGTAACAAATGATTTGTTTTTGTTAACTATTGAAGAAAAAAAAATTATTATGAAAATATCCCATATACTAATTACTAAAATTTATATTTTAATCTTTTTGCTTCATTAGTTTGATACTCTAATGGGATCCATCAATGAGGAAATTTTAACTTCATGCACCAGATTCACCATCTAAATTACAGGGTAACATTCTTAGAATGAGGTTTATGCTAGAAAGTATTTTAAAGAAAACACATAGTACCTACTTCATAAGAGAGACATCAAAATGCCCACTATTTTTCACTTTGTAGGTGATTGTAAATACTATATTCTAAATTATTTCTTTGAATGTCATAAGGCTTAAGTGTGGCCCGCTTACATTTAAAATAATATTAAATTCTCAAATCTTTGACTCCATCCTATATAGACATTACCCCAAACATGCACATCATCTTCTTCTTAAGGATACTCTGTGTATTGTGGCATTTTAAATTCTGTGAGATGCCCTGTAATAAATAAGTCTCTTCACAGTGATTACATGTGTATGGAAATGTTGTAAAATAATGTTTTCTACATGAAATTTAATGCTATAGATCAATGTCACTTTAATACAGATTACTTATAATGAAGTATATTCTTATTATTTAAATAATCTAAGAAAATATATTTTAACATCTCTTTGGATACTTTTCCATAAAGAAAGTGGAAAAGACACATAGAAAGTAGGACAAGGATGAAATTTTCCTTGCTAATAGTCTGCTAATTTATTTTATTTAAACAAATAGTCAGCTAATTTAATTTATTTTATTAAAGACACAAAATTATTAGTATAGCTACCTTTTACTGGCAGAATTATGGATAAATTTTTATTTTTCTTCAATACTTTTTTATAATTTTCTCTAAAATATGATATGCATATATTTATAATGAAAGAAATCATTATTTATTAAAAAAAGAATAGTTTACTGAGAGTAACATTATATTTGCTAAATGCTTGTCCACCTTAGATCACTGTCCTTAAATTTTTATCTTGTTTTCATACTAATTACCTTGGACTATCTACTAGTACAATATGCGTATCATTTGCATGCTACTTCTCCTGGTAAACAGGAAATATGGGTATACTAAAATGCTAAGAAAAGTATACCATTTTGAATATGAGACTCCTAAAAACTCAAAGATCATGTCATTACTCTGTACTAAAGATTGATCCAGTTAAACTTTCCAAGTTAAGGTGTTCTAATTTTCACTTCATAATTTTTGGAGTGAGAACTTTAGATCAATACATACCATTGATCCATCAATGGGGTCCATCTTAGTATGTGATCTAGAAAATAAAGTAGTCTATACTATACTGGAAGATATATCCTTTCATCTGCACAGGAATTATTTTTGGGAGAAATTTTAAAATCATCTTTTTAATATTAGGCAAAGAAGATAAACTAAAAACTAAGAACACCCCACTGCAGTGCTGACATGTTTTAACTACTGAAAATAATCTTGAAAATATCACCAGTTAACATCAACAGATGACTTATTTCTAACTGAAAGACATAACTATTAGTAGGTGAAAATGCAGTTCTCTCTAAGTGGGATATTAGCCTATTATCTCCATGAGCACCCTACCCTGGTTGCCTTAGAGATCCCTCTTCGGTTTTCTTTCATATCAAATACAATGTGTGAAATTCACCTTGCTAACAGTCGAATAATTTATTTTTATTGAAGGATTATGATAGTTTACTCTGTTTTGAAAGTGTTTTTGCAGTTATTTAAAAGCAGTATCTTTTTTGACCAACTTCAATAAACAGCAATTATTTATTTAGTTTTTAATACAAAAACCTATTTTCAAGTTTTTTCAAATCAAGTATGACTTGATTCTAATATTAATGAAGGTTAATTAGAAAACTAGCAATTATTCTTCTATTAATTATACTCTGCAGCTTACCAAACCATGACTAAATCTCTAATGTAGAGTAAATATTTCAAAAATTTATTTATTTCATCTGTGACAGAGAAAGTACTCAGGAAATTCCAACGAATAGGGGAAGGATGGAGGGGAAAAGATTACTTACTATCAAGAAGCTCTAACTGTTGTAACAAATACAGTGAGAGAGCTTAACAATACTCACACACACCTTTGGGGAATCCTCAGGCACACAATGTCTTTTCTGTTCTGTAGATTCTCAAATAATGAGAAAAATAAATCTTCCTTTCTTCCACCCTCATCTCTCCCTTTTCTCCTTCCTCCCTCCTTACCTCCCTTCCTCTTTTATTTATTTTTTT
>PVHY01029947.1:0-13839 GCA_004024945.1 Uropsilus gracilis
GAGAAGGGGGGGAGCACTGACAAGGAGGGTGTAGATTCCTGAGGAGTTGTGGGGCTCATCTGCCTCCCAGCCCTCCCACCTCTGCTGCCCATTCCTTGCCTGCCAGCCTCCCTGCTTGGTGCGCCTGTGAACCTGGTTCCCTGACAGTGTTCAACCCTGCAAGCCCCACAGAGGGCTCCGACATCCTTCTGTACCTGCTGGAGTCAGCAAAGCACCTGCCCAGATGGGATGTTGCACCCCATGTGGCTGCTCTGCTTGGTGCTGAGCACTCGGCAAGCTCGTGCTCACAAGTCCCAGGTCCCACCTTGCCTTCCTAGTGTCCTGCGCTGACAGGTCAGGTCAAGGGTGTGGAGGGAGTGACAGGACCGGCATAGAGTGGTGGCAGCTGCCCACACCCCAGCGGCAACCCCTTGGCTTGATCCGAAGAGCAGCTGGGCAGACATGAGCCGGTGGAGCAACTAAGCCCCATCACTCTTTCATGAGCTAAGCCTTTCTTTGCTTTTCCAAATAAGGCGTTTCCTTGAGGCTTTGTCTGTACACAAGGGTGTTGGAACAACTGTAAAGCAAGAGGCCAAGATGCTCTAGGTGCCTGCTCATACCACCCCTGCTACCCAATGCCCTCTAGGGAGACTTCTAATGGTGCTTTATGACCTTCAAAATTCTTTCATGTAGTTCCTTTCATGTGGCACTTCTCCTCACCCCCTGGAAGAGCAAGGTGGGGTCCTTCCTACTTGAGAGATGAGCAAAGATAAAGGGAAGCATCCAGAGAGACATGCGAGGGAACAGCTGGCCAGCATTAGCACACAGGTGCAGGGCTGCTCAAGAATCGCCCATGGATTCACTGGAGTAGGTCGATAGTGGTCAGGGCTTCTGCACGCCTCACACTCTCTAGGTGATTCCAAGATTGCTGCTTCTGGCTAGGCCTACTCTGAGGAGCCAGAGTAGCAGCAAGCAGAACATGTTGTCTTACAGAAATACAGATGAAGCCGGGCACGGTGGCCCGCACCTGTAATCCAAGTGCTGGGAGGCGAGAGGCCCAGGATCGCTTTAGTTCGCAGATTCGAGCCTACGCCGGGCAATATAGAGAGACTTGGTTCTCGAAAAAGCAGCAGGATGTGGTGGCAGGCGCTTGTAATCCCAGTTACCTGGGAGGCTGAGGATGGGGATCGCTTGAGTCCACGGTACCCCGGGCAACTTGAGTCTGCGGTCCCCTGGGCAGCATAGCGAGACCTAGTCTCCCCCAAAAAGAAAAACATATCAAAATTATGTCTTGATTTGATAGAATGGGTAAGGAATGCCATGTTACAGACAATAGTGCAGGGTAATATTTTGCAGCTGGCTGCTGCAAGCATACAGGCTGGGCTCAAAGCCCTAGAACTGCTCTCTGGTCTGGGAAATTTATCTGACTTCTATATGATCATAGATAAATGATACTAGTTATCTTCAGATGATATGTTCAATACATGTTAAAGTAACAGTTTCTGTTTTACAGAAAATGATTTTTGCCTGATTTTATCAAAATATAACATGGTGAATTTCACTTTAACATCAATTGCATAAAATTGTACATTACCATAGGGGCTCCGCAAATAGATTAATGATTGGCTGATAAATATATACCTTTGGAAACTACACTATATGATTCTAGAATATTTGCTTTTTAAAGGCACATGATGTTTCTTCTAATTAAAAAAAGAGTAAGACTGTTTATAAACCTCCAAATAGAATTATGCTTTCAAAATTTCCATTTCAGTACAGCTCCAGTGGTGCAATCAGTTCTCACAGTCCTTGTAAGAACAAATATCTACCGATATATATTTTTCCTAATTTGAAAAGTTATTATTCAAAAATTCAAAACAAAAATAATTGATGAATTTTGTAAGGTTACCAAGTTTATTCTCAATAACTATTTTCAATAGGTGTGACATATCAAACTTGGTAACAATTTGCTATAATTAACATTGTATGCAGTCTTTTAAAGTAATTCTGAAAATATTTTTGGTACGAAATCTTTTTTTTTCTGAGTGAGTTTGCTAGAATTGAGACCTTAGGTCTCTCCTGTAACTTTCCCCCACTTTGCAACTTGTGTCATTGATAAAACCCTGGTGCCTCAGATTTTTTTGTTTTGTTTTTGGTTTACTCAAGACTTGATTCTTCAAGTTGCAGCTGCTAACATGCTCAGGACTGTTAGTGTGAAAAAGAGAATAGGTTCTGAAATTCATGGAGTATGTGTACAAACTTGGGTCATGAAGGAGGTGCTGGATATGGATAATTCCAAGGGAGAAAAACACTAAAGGAAGGCAAACGTTGTGCAAAAAGAACATGCATCCATCTGTCTGTCTGTCTAGTGCCTGGCTTTTTTTTTTTAAGAGTTGAGAGAGTAATAGGATGGAACAAGCAATGCTAGAGTGTGCTGCTGAAGATCTGAACTCTAGTTTAACGATTGCTCTTTAGAACGACAACATGATGATGCCTGTGTTTTAACAATATTATCCAGACACCTGTATGGTATTGCCTGAATAAAGGAGAGACTAAAAAACAGGGATCCACTTAGAAGCTGATTGCATCAGTGCAGGTACAAGATAAGTGAAGTGACATGCTAGTGAAGTGGCCATGATAGAGAGGGAGGAGAAGGAGGAAAAAGCAATTACATTGAAAGAATCTGGGTATTTTGTAGTTTATTTGCATATGGGGAGGTAGAATAAAGGGAGACATTTAGCTTAAACTGAGGTTGCAAACCCAGGAAAATGGCAGAACAGTGTTAAAAATGGCAAAACCAGGAGATTATTTGTTTACTATTAGTTACTTTTGAATTAACTTTAGAATCTTTAAATGTGGATGCTTGTTGTCAGCCTAGAATTAGGAGTAAAACTGAGAGAAACATATTGTGTGCCATTACATTTGACTCTAATGGGATATGTTGAAAAAGAAGATACAGAGCTGGGATGGATCACAGCCTCCGCAGAATGGAGGGATATCTTGAAAACTGATTAAGTGGGCCGGGCACAGTGGCTCGTGCTTGTAAGCTTCAGCCTATGAAGCGGCTGGGGCTAGGGATTGTGGTTCGAGTCCTGCCTGGGGCCCGTAGCGAGACCTAGTTCCAAAAAATAGCTGGGCGTGGTGGCGCACGCCTGTCATCCCAGCTACCTGGGAAGCTGAGGCTGGGGATTGCTTGAGTCTGTGGTACCCCGGGCAACGAGAGCCTGCAGTTCCATGGGCAAAAATAGCAAGACCTAGTCTCAAAGAAAAAAAAGAAAACTGATTAAGTGATTGTGCCTCACATAGCAGAGGAGTAGGAGCAGATGGCAGCAGATGGCAGATTCTTTTAAGTCACAATGTGCATCTTAATGTGCATGTAGATATTATTGCAAGTAAACATTAGAGTCAGCATGGAAATATTTATTACTGAATAAATTTAGAAAAATGGTAATGAAAATCTCAGCAAGATTAATCATGCTTGAGAAACCAAATTTATAGTGTTGCACAAAATACATCAAAACATTTCAATAACAGTTGTGTAGGAATAATTATGAAAATCAGATACTGTATTGAGCAATTGAAATAATAAAAAGTTTGTAGATGGATGTTGATGACCTGTCCACTCTTCGAGGATGAACTTCTTCACTTTATCCAACCCCTTTCCTTGTGGAGCAGCAAAATTCACCAATTTATTGCTTTCTAACAATACATTCACATCCATCCGCCAGCATGCTACTTTTTTGGTCTTTACCTGTTTTGAAGAAAATCTTCCTCGATTCCACTTTCTCCTTCAAGTTTTACCTAATTTCTCTACTTAGAGAAAACTTTCTCAGAGGAGTTACTTTATTTACTCCTCCCTTATCCTCTTTCCCTTTTACTTCTCCAACCAACACTAATCAGCCATTAATCAGTACTTAGCAACTCTGTCAAAGTCACCAACCCTTCAGTAGCATTTACAAGTGTGATCATTGCTGTAAATGCCATGATCTTGTGCCCCAGGTTGAACTCCTGATCTTTCACACATGATTCCCCCACAAGAAATCCTCCATCTTCTCCATTACTGGGTGAAAACAGGTGTCATTCTTGACTTATTTCTTTTTTTAAATTTAATCACTTTGTTGTTTACATATTTATATATATGTGCATTTTATTAATATATTGGCATGTTACCATCAACATATTGGTTGATAAATATATTAGTATATATACTGATCACATCAAACAGCTCTAGCTTTAGAGAATACAGAGTAAGAGATCATCTTTACCTTATTAGGTCAACACAACACAAATAGCCACAATTTTTATATATATATGTATATTTCATTATTAATCATTTTGTTGTTTACATATATATATAGTCATTGCATTCCCTGTCATCTTATTTTGACTTTTTCCTGACCTTTTGTTTATTATTCCTATCGCCCATCTATCTGTGAGGTCACATGATTTCTATCTTTTTCTTTTTGACTTATTTCTGCTAATATGATTCCTTCTCGGTCCATCCATTGTTGGGTGAAAACACCAGGTGTCATCCTTGACTTATTTTTTTCTCTCAATCTCCTCACTCCCCAATCTGTTGGCAGATGGATGCTATTGGTTCTACAATCTAAATATATTCACAAAACGTGTCACTTCTACCCTGATAAGAGTACTACCACTTCCTGCTTATTTATTACAAGTCTTCCAACTCATCTCTCTTCTTTCCTATGTATCACTTTCCATATAACAACCAGGGATACTTTCAAGGAATTAAGACATCTATTAGCACTGATTTATTCAAAAGTCTCCAGTGACTTCCCATGTCCCTCAGAGTGAAAACCGAGCTCCTTATATGGCCTATTGGATGCATTTAGTGTGCGCTACCCTTACCCTGTCCTACCTCAGGGACACTGATGTGTCCTTTTCTTGGATTTCCCTGCTACTCAGTTCTTTTAGAATCTGCTTAATTTTCACATTTTCTTTCATTATTATTTTATAACAAATATTTATTTCAAGTATAAAAGTCATATTTAAACATTATCTCCCCAAATTTACCTTCTCAACAGGACTTTTCTTGACTTGCCTATTTAAAAGTATAAATCATTGCTTTTTATACCCCAGCCCTCATTCATGCCTTATTTTTCTTTATTGTAAGCCTATTTATTCTCTACATTTTATGTGAGTGAAAGTAGGATTTTTTTTAAATTGTTGAACCCATCACCTTGAGTTGGTCTCGTACATAATAGGCACCCAGAATATATGAATACAACAGTTTAAAATGAAAACAATTTGATATAATAATTTCCTATAACAATTTGATGTAATAAAGATATAATAATTTGATATAATAAATTTCATATAACAATTTGATATAATAAAGTCACCTTACATTGAACATCTGGGAAGTTGTTTCCATTGACCATAGGATATTTCAGATTCCAGTTTAGTAATATTCCAATGATAATTGTCAAAGATTGCTTAAATGTTTTTTGAAATATTGGTTGCCATGGGAGTCGTAGTTTATGGGAAGTAATCTACATTTGTAGTAAATGCATCAAGGAACTATTCTATGTGAGAAGGTCCTGGCATGGATTATCAGCTTATCAACAGTGTTCTCCTGGCTGTAAATATGTCTCATTTTCCACAGGCAATGATTTAATGAGAAGCAGTGTGGTTGAATGGAAGGAACCTGATATTTCCAGGTCTGAGCTATTCTTCAGTTGTATGGTTGTGTAAATTATTTAACCTCTTTGGGGTATTTTCCTCTTAAAAACTGGTTAACAACAGTCAGATAATTGTGATGATTAGATGAATTATAAGAAATTCTTTGAGAACAGGCACTTTGTTTTGCTTGTTGCTGTGTTCTCAGTGAGAGTCACATAGTGTAGTCAGGATATTTGTTGAATTAAACAATAAAAGAATTATATGTGCAAAGCACCTAGACTAGTGGCTGGTAGAGTATGAGAACCAAACTATGGTAGTGATGAAACATGTTATTAACACATGCACTGTAGTTCTTTGGTTCTGTGAGATACTTAGTTCCTTAAAAGCATATGGTAGGTTCTCGTTGACTTGAACTGTTTGTTCCTTATTACAAAAAATTGAAGATATTTGTTGAACTTGCAGAATTTTTATTTTTATTTATTTATTTATTTTTTGATACTAGGTCTCACTATTTTTTGCCCACGGGACCGCAGGCTCTCATTGCCTGGGGTACCACAGACTCAAGCAATCCCCAGCTTCAGCTTCCCAGGTAGCTGGGATTACAGGCACACACCACCATGCCCAGCTATTTTTTTTTTTTGGAAGTAGGTCTCACTACGGGTCCCAGGTGGGGCTTGAACCTCAATCCCTAGCCCCGCTGCTTCATAGGCTGAAGCTTACAGGCACGAGCCACTGTGCCCAGCGGAACTTGCAGAATTTTTAAACTCTAGAATTGGGAAATATCCTCACTGGCTTTCCTTTTGCTTAAGAGAGCCATTCAATACTGAAACTAACTGTTTTTTCATAAGAGAAGCTGCAATAAATTATGGCTAACATTCATGTCAAGCACAATTTCTGTCTGTGTGCGTGTGTGTTTGAATTAGATGGTAGAACTCTTAAGTGGTCCAGGTGCTTTCAGTTGAACTGTTCACTCATAGTGTTGTCACATGGTGCTGCCTTGCTTAAGCAGAACAAAGAGGTAGCAACTATCTAGTTACACCACCTTGTAGACAGAGCAGTGGTTTCTAGGAGGGCAGTGGCAATATTTAGTTCCACAGGTAAAAGGTTGAGGGGTAAAAGCAGAGGAACTAGATTCAGAAGAGCTTAGTTTTGGCCTCAGATCTTCAGTAAGTTGTCATAGAATTCAATTCCTCAAAAACTACCCTGGGATGAAAAGTACAGGCCTTATTCACTTTCCAATATCCTTTAAGGAGAAAAAGTATTTTACCCAGAGATGCTTTGGTGGCAGGTAAAGAAAAAATAACATTCTTTAACAGCGTCATTATATTCTACTAAGTGAGTGTGCCTTGTAGTAAAAAATTTTATCCTTACCCTTTCAGTGAAATTGTTTCCTCTTTATTATAACTTCAATATGTGACAACGCATTTTCAGTGAACAATCTTTGCTCAAAATTTTGTTGTTCCTATGGGATAACTTGCTGGAAAAAGAATTACTTGGCTAAAGGTTGTATGCTCTTTTTGGTAACAAAAAACATTCCCCAATTTCTTTCCAGAATACACTTTATAAGGCTATCAACAATGACAAGATGTTTGTTCTTGCACCCTTATAGTAATAAGTATAGTCATTAAAAATAAAACCAGTACAAAAATGCACAAAAGGCTCTTTGCTAATTTTGTAGGAGAATATAGTACTTTGTTTTCTTTGATAAGAGTGGATATTTTCTTCTTTTATGAGTCATTTGGATTTCTTCCAAGGAGCACCTGTTTGCATCCTTTGCTTTTTTTTTTTATTTTTGGGGGTGGGGTATACCCTAATGTTTCCCTTAGGAATTTTGGTGAACTTTCACTTGTTAAATGTATAATCATGTGTCACATAAGAAACATTGTTACATATAGGTGCTTCACATTTTTACCTCGTTGCTCTTACTAGAAAATTTTTCTTTGGACTTTTCAAATTTATAGAAAAATTGAAAGAAAAATTCAATAAGCCTATATACTCTCCACATAGATTTACCAGCTGATAAATTTTTTGATCATATTTTCTCCCCCCTTTTTTTTTGTGTCACAATTTTTTTGGTGAATATGTTTTTTTTGGGGGTATGTGTGGATAAGAGATTTATTTATCAATATGGGACAATTTGAAAGTAAGCCTCAGACATTGGGTTGCTTAATTCATAACTGTCTGTCCTCTCTTAATACTAAGGGCATTCTCGCCTTTTAAAAATATATTCAAAGTCATTAAAGATTTTTTTCCACTTCTTCCTTCTATTGATATTTTTGTGGAGACCCTATTAATTCTCTAGAATTATCTTTTATTAAAGTTACACTGTTTCCCTGCTTGATTAATCATGGTTCGTAATAAGACATTAATGTATATATTAACATTTCTCAATAGTTTTCAAAATTTAGATGAATATGTACGGAATGTTGCCTGAAATATGTGGTATTTACTCAATCATAGAAATTCTACATTCTGTCCCAAGAACAAGCAACAGATAGCTACTATGTAGAACATTTATTTCTGCCTCTCTCCTCTGTCCAGATGTACTCCCATTGCTTAATGAAATTGTACTTCAATTGTTTTGACAGACTCGCTATAAGCAGCCTTTTTCCAAAAACAGATTTTTAAAATCAAATGTATATTTATTGAATTAAAATATTATTTATTTTTATTCAGGGAACATTGGTTTATAACACTAAATGTGATTCGAAGATATAATACTGCACCTACACTCCTTCTATGACCATGTCACCACACTACACCCACCACCAAGGCATCATTCACCATAGTCTATGATGCTCCCTCCCTTCCCTATCTTCTCCCCTCCCCCTTCCTGTCTCACAGACTCAATTCCATAGTCAGATTTGTAAAGTTTGTTATTGACTTGGCTTTATCGACTTTTTGATTCTCTAAGCGTCACACAGAAGTAAAACCATTTGGTATTTGTTTTATACTTTCTGTCTGATTTCACCCAGCATAAGCCCCTCTACTTCCACCGTGGAGTCCTTGGGGTTTTTCTATGTAAATTATCAAGTCATCTGAAAACAGTGATAGTTTTACTTCTTCTTTCCCAATTTTGGTTCCTTTTACATCTTTCTCTGAACTAATTGCTTTGGCTAAGACTTCCAGTCCTATGCTGAATAGTAATGGTGAGTATGGACAAACTTGTTTTGCCCCAGGTTTTAGAGGAGATGCTTTTGGTCTTTCACTGCTGAGTAAAATGTTGGTTGGGGATCTGTCATGTATGGTCTTCATTATGTTGAGTTATATTGTATCTGTCACCAGCTTTTTGAGGGTTTTGATCATAAATGAGTATTAAATGTTATCAAATCCTTTCTCTGCATCTATTGATATAATCATATGATTTTTAAAATAAAAATACTTCTTTTGTTGATGTGGTGATATGCAGTGATGGATTTTCAGATGTTGAACTGTCCCAGTTTCCCTGGAATAAATCCCACTTTGTTCTGATGTATGATCCTTTCAAAGTATTGTTGACTTAGCATTTCTGTCTTCCCTACCTTTTCCAGTGATCTCTGTTTCTCTTTCCTGCTAAGACACTGGTATTCAATGTCCCCAGCTCCATCCCAAATGTCAATGTTCCTGCAAATTATCTATCTATCTATCTATCTATCTATCTATCTATCTATCTATCTATCTATCTATCTATCTATCTATCTATCTATCTATCTATCTATCTATCTATCTATCTAGTGTTCTTTAAGCATGTAATGACTAAAGAATCATTGTCATGAATTCTCTTTTCATCCTCAGTAGTGGTTGTGTTTTAATCTTATGGATATGAACACATAAACTCATAACTTAGGGGTTAAAAATAAATTCTTAAATTATAGCTTTGTTGTTGAAATTATAAAGTGAAATCTGTGATGAAATTTTCACAAATTTGTAAATTCAGAGGCAAACTTACGAACCTTATTCGCTCTTTTAATATTTCAACACTTCAACCAATGTTAATGAAAGATATTTTTAAAAACTCTCAATTTCTCCACTTCTCTTTTATGGGACATACTTGCATTCAAATGGTGTTTGCATTACCTGTTTAAACTGCTGCTTTAATTGGTCTATTTGTGATTTTTCCCCCTTTATTTTTAAAATATTGCAAACCTACCTATAAACTGAAGGACTGGTTTCAGGGACCAGTAAAAGAATGGAGAGAATACCCACTATGGTAATAATGAGCTTGAGTCTCATATTTTAAAGGAACTATAAATTGAGCTTTGCTCTGTCACTAGAGGAATATGTTGTAAACACTTGGAAATCACTGTATCCAGGCCTGTGTTCCCTTTGCTCCATCTCATTCTATAAACCTCTACTCATGCCCTTCAAAATATGAGAGAATTGACCTCATTACTATTTATAGAGATTTTACTTCCACAAAAGCTCAAAGCTCTTTAGGGACTCTTAATATTACAACATCTATTGCAAAAAATTTAAATCAGTGTATTGTTACATATTCCAAAATATTCTTGTAAAAAAGGGGGCTCATTACATTCCTTCTTCCCCAGTTCAAGGAGGGAGAGAAGTGATTAAACAACTTTATGAAAGAAAAGATATTCTAATCATATTGTGTACAATTCCTACTATGTCACAGATCATACTGTCTTCAGACAGAATAAAACGATGACTAGTCATACACATATATCTTGAGGAAGGGTTAGATAGTCTCTCCCTCTCCTTCAATTTTTGCTTTTGGTTACTTTCTTTAAAAGCCAATATCTTCATTATTAGTTACCCTGTATGTGTAATGTGAACATATACTCGTCACTTTTCTTACTCTTGGTTTTAATACATAGGTCAAAAGTATTATTTACCACACCTTTTTATGGAGAACAAAGACTCTAGAATTTTGCTAATAAATAGAAGAGCGAGGCAATATAAAGAGACTATCTTTTTACAAGATAAGTAATGGGCTAAGTGCAGGACCAGAGATTATGGTGACAAATGTTTACTTTCATTTATAAAAGGGCTCCTAAGTTTAGCAAACCATGTGCCACTGTGTGAAAGGTTGAGTCAATCTCTTAAAGTCTCTTCTGACATTTTTTCTTAATACCTGAGAGTTAGGCCTCTGGTTAGAGTTTGTTCTTTACCTGTTTAGATTTCATGCCTAGGTAGCCATGCTTTGAAGACGTTCACTCAAAGCATCGTATCTTTGAAATTATGACACTTTTGGATTAAGGCTATAATTATCCCTCAGCTATTCATTCAATAAAAATGGTAACAAGCTGGTTCTGATATTCAAGAATATCAGAAAAGCACTTGATTGAATTACATACTATGTGACATACTATGCAATTTTTTTTTTTTTTGGACTAGGTCTCGCTATTTTTGCCTGTGGAATCACAGGCTTACGTTGCCCTTAGTACCATGAACTCAAGCAATCCCCAGCCTCAGCTTCCCAGGTAGCTAGGATTACAGGTGCGCGCCACCATACCCACCTATTTTTTGGGAATTAGGGTCCCTGTGTTACCCCGGGTGGGACTCGAACCGAGATCCCCAGACCCAGCTGTATAAGAAAGCTAGTCTTATAAATGTTACCAGGGTAGGGGACTAGCCTCTTTTTTAAATTTTTGTCACTGTGGGTTCTCCTGCCTGTGTGCAAGCAGTTGCCCAGAGATCAAACAGCAATAAGGGTAAACATACAGGTTTATTTGCAGTAAGGGGAAAAACAAACAAGGACTCTAATAGTCCACACCAGCACAAGTACCCCAACCAGAAAGGAACCCTACTTCTGCTCGGGGAGCTGTGTGGGTTTTACCTCAGTCCAAAATGGCCAAGTTACACCCTTGCCCTTCCTTTGTCACTCCCAACACAAGGTTCAGCTTCGGTCTTTCTGGGTTGCACAATGGCTTAGAGTTTCAACAAATTCCCCTCTCCTCCACCTTCACACAGCTCCCCACTCTTCCAGGCTAGATGCTGGGAGAGCCCCAGTTGACTCTGCCTCTGGGTCCATTTTCTTCAGGCGCCAAAACCTCTGAACTCTCCTAACTTGCCTCTTCTCTCTCCTTCCCCAAAGTTCATGTCCCAGTCTCTGTTCTTTTCTTTTTATATCCTCTCTCTCCCTCCTCCAAACCAAAGCCCCAATTTCCTTCTACACAGCCACTTGTTGCTTCATTTTCTCTTCCACTCGGGGAATTTTCTTTTTCCTTTTTTTAAAAAAAATTTATTTATATATAAATTTCACATCTCTGTGATCTCTCGGGTTCACCGCTCCCCCCCCCACTGTTCCCACCCTGTCTCCCCCCACAAGTTGTGTACTTCAGTTTGGTTGTTGACTTGTTTTGACTTTTTTTTATGATGTAGTTTTAATTTCCTTTTTAAAAAAAGAAACATCAAATAATTTATTTAAATATAAATTTCACATCTTTGTAATTCCCGGGATTTACTCCCCCACCCTCCCTGATCATTCTCCCTCTGTTCCCCCCCCACACACACCTGGAGTTGTGTACTTCAATTTGGTTGTTAGCTTTGTTGTTGTTATTTTTGACTTTTCTTCATTGCTTTTTGTTTATCTTTCCCAAGTCCCATATAATAGTAAAACCATTTGGTGTCTGTCTTTATCTTTTTGACTTGTTTCTGCTAATATGATTTCTTCCAGGTGTGTCCATGTCATCTAATTTGTCATTTTTAATTGATGAGTAACATTCCATTGTGTATATATACCACATCTTTTTCATCCATTCATCTGTTTTGGGACATTTGGGTTGTTTCCATGTCCTTGCAATTATAAATAGTGCTGCAATAAACATGCGGGTGCAGGTGTCCCTTTGTACCCATACTGAGGTCTCCTTTGGGTACATTTCCAGAAGAGTGATTGCTGGGTCAAAGGGTAGTTCCATTTTCAGTAGTTTGAGGATCCTCCACATCATTTTCCATAGTGGCTGGACCAGTTTATATTCCCACCAGCAGTGTAAGAGTGTTCCTTTCTCTCCATATCCACGCCACCACGTGTTGTTGCCTGTTTTTTTTAATGTGGGCCATTCTCAATGGTGTAAGGTGGTATCTCATTGTGGTTTCGATTTGCATTTCCCTTATTGCAAGTGACATTGATCAATTTTTCATGTGCCTGTTGGCCATTTGTATTTCCTCTTTGGAGAAGTGTCTTTTTAGTTCTTCTCCCCATTTTTTGATTGGGTTTCTTGTTTTGTTTTTTGTTTAATTGTGTAAGTTCCTTGTGGATCTTTGTTATTAAACCCTTATCACTCTTGTGGAGGGCAAATTTTTTTCCCCATTCTGATGGGCTTCTTTTTGTTTTTTCTGTTGTCTCTTTTGCTGTACAGAAGCTTTTTGGTTTGATGTAGTCCCATTTGTTTATGTTTTCCTTCATTTTTTTTTTGCCATCTGTAGATGTTTCTGGAAAGGAATTTCTAAATTTCTAAATTGTAATTCATGGAGAGTTTTGCCCAGATTTCCTTCTATGTATTTTATGGTTTCAGGTCTGACATTTAAGTCTTTTATCCATTTTGAGTTGGTTTTTGTGCATGGTGTGAAGGAGTCATCTTGGTCCATTTTTTTTTGCAGATTTTAGTCCAATTTTCCGAGCACCATTTATTAATGAGACTATTTTTGTTCCAATGTAAATTTTTCCCTCCTTTGTTGAATATTAGTTGACTATACATGTGTGGTTTTATTTCCAGACACTTAATTCTGTTCCATTGGTCTACTTGTCTGTTATTGTACCAGTACCATGCTGTTTTAAGTATTATGGCTTTGTAGTATAACTTCAAGTCTGGAATAATTAGGCCTCCATTCTCTCTTTTTTTGGCTAGGAGGATTTTTGATATTTGAGGTCTTTTGTTATTCCATATGAACTTCTGTATTTTTTTTTTTATCTCTTTAAAGAATGACATTGGAATTTTTACAGGAATTGCATTGAATCTATAGATTGCTTTGGGAAGGATGGTCATTTTGATGATGTTAATTCTTCCAATCCATGAGCAGGGGATGTCTTTCCATTTCCTTATGTCTTCCTCTATCTCTTTTAGCAGTGTTTTAAAGTTTTCTCTGTATAGTTCTTTCATGTGTATTGTTAGGTTTATTCCCAGGTATTTAGTTGTTTTGGGTGTGATGGTAAATGGGATGACTTTTTAAATTTCTTCTTCTTCTTCTTCTTCTTCTTCTTCTTCTTCTTCTTCTTCTTCTTCTTCTTCTTCTTCTTCTTCTTCTTCTTCTTCTTCTTCTTCTTCTTCTTCTTCTTCT
>PVHY01029948.1:0-13840 GCA_004024945.1 Uropsilus gracilis
GAAACTGGGTCTTGCTGTTTTTGCCCATGGAACCGCAGGCTCTCGTTGCCCGGGGTACCACAGACTCAAGCAATCCCCAGCCTCAGCTTCCCAGGTAGCTGGAATTACAGGCATGCGCCACCACACCCAGCTATTTTTTGGAACTAGGTCTCACTACGGGCCCCAGGCGGGACTCGAACCGCGATCCCTAGCCCCTGCCACTTCATAGGCTGAAGCTTACAAGCACGAGCCACCGTGCCCGGCCTATCTTTCTTATCCAGTCATCTGTTTTGTGACACTTAGGTTGCTTCTAAGTCCTTGCAATTATAAATAGTGCCGCAGTAAACATCTGAGCACAGGTGTCCCTTTGTACCCACATTGAGGTCTCCTTTGGGTAGGTTTCTTTTTTTTTTTCTATTTATTAAAATTAAATTCTTTTAATTTCTTACATAGGTAAATGGTGATTGGGATCCCCCCCCTCGCCCCACACCTCTTGTGTTCTCAGTCTTCTCTCTCACTGTTCTTTGTTGGTTTATGTTGAGTTCATTGGTCTCTTTTTCTGCGGCTGTGTCCATTTGTCGGATGAGGGACTGTGTTCCTGGGAAACGGCATATCGTGCTTGATGGTTTATAGTCTTAGCTTTGCATTGCACAGCCAGTCCATGTTCATTTGGAGTTTATCAATATCTTCTTGTTGCTGGCTGCCCTCTCCGGTCTGATCTCCTTGCCAATCCACTGCCTGTGTGCCCCCTATCTCTGATTTCCGTCTTAGGGATCCTTTCACTCAGCCATTGTCAGTAAAGAGGTTTCTCGGTGTGGGCAGGCATGCATTGATGGACCTTGCAGGTCATCTCCTCTCAGTCAGTTTGCAGATTTGCTGTGAAGCCGATGCCCTGACTCTACGGTAGTCCTCTCCGCCATGTTTTCTTGGGGGGCAAGTTTCACCCACTTCCGGTGAAGCCCGTAGGTGCAGTTCTGATAGGTCTTTACTGCGGTTGTTTCTCCATTCCAGCATGTGCTGTCTTTCTGAATGATCCTTGTCCTGTGTCCCACACACTTGCATGGGCAGATTCTTTACCTGGTTCCTCATCCATTCTATGTCGGTGTGTGCCATGTTTGTGCTGTTATTATTCCTCCTGCGATCTAAGTGGAGTGAGAGTGAAACAGCAAAGTTGTCATTCGCCTCCCCCCCGCCATGATTTCTTAGATTAGATTTGAGATTAAATACATAAGCAACCCCAAAACATAATTTGGACATTAAGTAAAATTAAACGAACTTGTGCTTCAAAGAATTCTATCCCAAAGTGAAAAATCATTTCAAAGAATGGAAGCAAATATTTGCAAATCATATCTGATAAGGCTGTAACAGTCAGAATAGATAAAGAACATATATTGGCTGGGCATGGTGGCACATGCCTGTAAGTGGCAGCCTAGGAAGCTGCTGCAGGGACCAGGAATCGCAGTTCGAGCTCCGCTTGGGGCAACATAGTGAGACCTAGTTCCAAAAAAACAGCTGGGCGTGGTGGCCCATGCCTGTAATCCCAGCTGAGGTTGGGGGTCACTTGAGTCCATGGTACCACGGGCAACGTGAGCTTGTGGTTCCACGGGCAAAAATAGTGAGACCTAGTCTCAACAAAACAAAACAAAACAAACAAAATTAAAGAACATATATAATTGAATTTAAAAAGGGTTTGAAGTGACACTTATCTGAAGAGGATATATAAATGGCCAATGTACACATGAAAAGATGCTCAACATCAATTATTAGGGAAATGTAAATCAAAACTATAGTGAGATACCAATTAATATCCATCAGAATGGCTAAAATAAAGACAACAAATTTTGGTGGGGATGTAGAGAAATCAGAACTCTCATACACTGCTGGTGAAACTGGTAAAAGAGTACAGTGACTTTGAAAAGCAATTTCTTGAAATGTTAAACCATAGAGTCACCATATATTCCTAGGACCATACTGAAGATAAACAAGAACATATGTCCTCACAAAAATCTGCAAATGAATGTTACAATGACACTATTCATAATAGATAAAAATCAAGTCACATGCCCATCAACTGATGGATAACCAAACTGTTGTATAGCCATATAAGTGAATAGTATTTGGTCATAAATAGAAATGACATCCTGATACATAAGATAGCATGAATGAATGAAACTTGAAAATACTGTTTTTTAAAATTCATGTATTTATTTTATTTTTTTCTTTTTAAATTAATTAAATAATTTATTTATATATAAATTTCACAGCTTTGTAATCCCTGGGGTTCACCCCCCTCCCCGCCTGTAACCACCCTGTCCCCCCGACTCCTCCAGTTGTGTCCTTCATTTTGGTTGTTAACTTGCTTTGGCTTTTCTGCATGGGTTTTTGTTTATCTTTCCCATGTCCCATATAATAATGAAACCATTTGGTGACTTTTTCTTTTTGACTTGTTTCTGCTAATATGATTTCTTCACTCATGTTATCATAAAATCATCCAATTTGTCATTTTTAATTGATGAGTAATATTCCATTGTGTATATATACCACATCTTTTTCATACAGTCATCTGTTTTGGGACATTTAGGTTGCTTCCATGACTTTGCAATTTTTTTTTTTTTGAGACTAGTTCTCGCTATTTTTGGTCTCGCCACCATGCCCAGCCTGTCTTTTTCTTTCTAACTTTTTTCTGCTAATATGATTTTTTCTAGGTCTATTTTATTTCAAACTCATCAAATTTGTCATTTTATATTAAAAAACTTTTTGTATTGACTGATATTTTTATTTTGGTGATGGTTTATGGGTGTATAAATATGACAAACCAGGGCCGGGCATGGTGGCATGTGCCTATAAGGGACAGTTTATGGAATCACGGTGGGGACTGGAGATTGCGGTTCGAGTCCTGCCCAGTGCAACACAGCAAGACCTAGTCCCAAAAAATAGCTGGGCGTGGTGGCGCGCGCCTGTAATCCTAGCTACCTGGGAAGCTGAGGCTGGGGATTGCTTGAATCCGTGGTACCACAGGCAATGTGAGCCTGTGGTTCCATGGACAAAAAATAATGAGACCTAGTCTCAAAAACAAACAAACAAACAAATATGACAAACCTGGGCCGGGCACAGTGGTGTGTGCCTTTAATCGCAGCCTAAGAAGCGTGAGGCTAGGGCTAGGAATCGCTTGAGTCCGTGGGTTTGAGACCCGCCAGGGGCAACATAGTGAGGTCTAGTCTCAAAAAATAGCGGTGGTGGCACATGCCTGTAATCCTTGCTACCTGGGAGGGTGAGGCTGGAGATCACTTGAGTCTGTGGTTTCCTGGGGAACAAAGCAAGACCTAGTCTCAAAAAACAAAACAAAACAAAACACCCCAAAACCAAAACAAAATGACAAACCTTATCAAACTGTAAAATTCAAATATGGTCTGTTTATTGAATGTCAATTTTCCCCCGATACTGTTAACAATTAAATTAAAAAAGTTTAAAAATCTACATAGAGAACGTGGATCTTTGAATACTAAGCTGTATATTTAAGTTTATACCTTGTTTTAGCTTTCTGTAGAACTTGCCTTCAATGTTGATGCAATGCCAGTATTTTATCCATTTTCCAAAATATTTGAACCCAATTATGGGCTATATGTTGGCAAAGCAAAAACTCCCATTTCCACAACTAGCTCTTATCCAGGAGTACCAGATGTAATCTTTAGTGGCAAGACATGTAGTTACTAGACAAGAAAGAAAATACAGCTTAGCTAGGTGTGGTGGCGCACACTTGTAACCCCAGCTACTTGGGAAGTGGAGGTTAGGAATCACTTGAGTCCATGGGTTAGGGACTACCCCAGGCAACATAGCGGATCTAGTCTGTAAAAAAAAAAAAACAAAAACCAATAAAAAGGCTGGGCGCGGTGGCTCGTACCTTTAATCCCAGCTCGGACGGGAAGGCTGAGACTGGGAATCGCTTGAGTCCGCGGGTTTGAGACCCGCCAGGGCAACATAGTGAGACCTAATCTCAAAAAATAGCTAGTGGTGGCACATGCCTGTAATCCCAGCTACCTGGGAGGCTGAGGCTGGGGACTGCTTGAGTCTGTGGTACCCCGGGCAACATGAGCCTGCGGTTCCCTGGGCAACTTAGCGAGACCTAGTCTCTTAAAAAAAATAAATAAATAAAGGAAATGCAAACTAGAGAGGCTAAGTATAAAAGCAATGAAATCCAAATAGTACTCTATTTAAACATCTTCATACTAAACATTTCTGTAGGCTGAATTTGGTTCTTTGTTATCACAACTAAATAAAGGCAGTACAAGGCGTGACTGGTTTGGGATCTGCTGCTTCATTTAGTTGGGCTTTAAGTGGGAGAGGATTTTAGAATCAACCTACTTGACCTACTTGATGGAGGCGAACATAGAGGGATTGAGTGGAGGGTAGAACAATGTATTTCACAAAATTTACCATTATAATCATCGTTTAAATGTACAGTTCAAGGGATTGTTTACATTGCTATACAATTATCTTCACCATTTGTTTCAACTGAACCGCCTTTTTCATCTTCAACTTAAATTCTGGACCCGGTAAATAATCCCCCTTCTTCTTTCCTAGCCTCTGGAAACTGCCGTTCGACTGTCTCTGTGAATTTAACTGAACTAGGTACCTCATGTAAGTGGAATCAGTTTTCTTAAAATTTATTTTACTTAGCACTGTGTTCTTAAGGTACATCTGTTGTTAGCATGTTTTCTTTAAAAAGCCATGTGTACATGTGTGTATACACACATGAACAAAATGTATTTACACATCTATTCCCTCATTCAGGAGGAACATTTAAAGCTGCTTTAACCTTTTTTTTTTTTTTTTGAGACAAGGTCTCGCTGTTTTTGCCCGTGGAACCGCAGGCTCTTGTTGCCCGGGGTACCACGGACTCAAGCAATCCCCAGCCTCAGCTTCCCAGGTAGCTGGGATGACAGGCGCGCGCCACCACGCCCAGCTATTTTTTGGAACTAAGTCTCACTACGGGCCCTAGGCGGGACTCGAACCGCGATCCCTAAGCCCCGGCCGCTTCATAGGCTGAAGCTTACAAGCACGAGCCACCGTGCCCGGCTGCTTTAACCTTTTAATTGTTATGACTAATGTATTTTGAGGCTCTGATTTTGATTATTTTGAACATACACCATTTGCTCACTAGAGCAAATGATAGTTCATTTTGTGAGTACTGTAATGCCACTTTGAGGGTTCCAATTTTTTCCCATCTTTGTCAACACTTAATTTGGTTGACAGTCATTCTGAGGGAAGTGGATGTGGCTCGTGCCTGTAAGTTTCAGCCTATGAAGCGGCCGGGGCTAGGGATCACGGTTTGAGTCCCGCCTGGGGCCCGTAGCGAGACCTAGTTTCAAAAAAATAGCTGGGCATGGTGGCACGCGCCTGTAATCCCAGCTACCTGGGAAGCTGAGGCTGGGGATTGCTTGAGTCTGTGGTACCCCGGGCAACGAGAGCCTGCGGTTCCACGGGCAAAAATAGCGAGACCTAGTCTCAAAAAAAAAAAAGTTTGTAGGATGTATCTCATTATAGTCGATTTGTATTTTCCTAATTAGTGATGTTAAACATTTTTGTTTACTCATTTGCTATTTGTGTTTGAGAACTGTCTATTCAAGTGCTCTGCCCTTGTTTCAATCTGGTTTTTGTGGGTTTTGATTAAAAAACACCCTTTTTTTTTGCCTTTTTATTGTGATATAATCATTGCTAAATGGCCGGGCACGGTGGCTTGTGCCTGTAAGCTTCAGTCTATGAAGCGGCCAGGGTTAGGGATTGCAGGTCTGTAGCAAGACCTAGTTCCAAAAAAATAGCTGGGCGTGGTGGCGCACCTGTAATCCCAGCTACCAGGGAAGCTGAGGCTGGGATTGCTTGAGTCTGTGGCCCCCTGAGCAACGAGAGCCTGTGGTTCCACGGGCAAAAATAGCTAGACCTAGTCTCAAAAAAAAAAAAAAAAAAATCATTGCCAACTGGAATGACATAAAGCCTTTCCTATTTTGTGTTTTAAGGTCATGTACCAGGGTTCAACTTTATTTTCTGCATATGGGCGTTCTTCTTATAATACCATAAGACCAGGTTCTCTTTCTTAATGACCAAATGGACAGAAATTTGGGCCATTTATTAGCAGTTAGCTGGAAATATGGGAAAATTTTTTATTGGGAGGATAATGGAACTTTGGGTATCTCAAAACTGAAGATTAACTAGATTTAAGAAAAATGAGAACAGTATTAAGTAAATGAATTTGAAGAAGGCAACAGAAATGCAGCCATATGTGAAAACTGTCTTTTGGATTTAGCAACTAGGTGACGTTGATGAAGGGAATTTGAAGAGGTAGAGATCAAAGTTGAAGACTAAGAGGATTGGAAAGAGAATGAAAAAAATATATGCTCTATTACCTGAGATGTATCCTAAAAACAACGCTGAACTAAGAAAAGCATTTTGTAAAAAGAGAAAAAACAAAGACAATATATAATTTTGGTCAAAAAATCTACAAGTGAATGGTAGAAGCATGAGTACAGTTAATAAACTGGTTCACTTTAGTTTTTTTTAATCAGAAGTTATTTTGTAAATAACCTGTGCCAATGTCATATAGTTATCAAACTATATATTCCCTAGCTTAGGGATCAAAAACTCTGGGAGACAGTAATTGTATATTTGCAGTGTGGTGTAGGAAAGATTGAGGGAAAGAACTGTGAATGGTCTAAGGAGAATTGATGTAGTTAAGTGCCTGAGTGTAAAGAGCAGAGTTGCGAGAAAAGGACCAATGAGAGAGACTGACAGAGAGACTGACAGTTAAAGACTGAGGGCTATTAGAAGCGTAGCTGGGACCAGGTATGGTGGTGCATGCCTGCAGAGGTGGCAGCCTAGGTAGCCACGGCCAGGGCCAGGGATGGAGGTTTGAGTCCTGCTGGGGGCATGTAGTGAGATCTAGTCCCAAAAAAATAGCTGGGTGTGGTGGCACGCACCTGTAATCCCAGCTACCTGGGAGGCTGAGGCTGGGGGGATTACTTGAGCTTACGGTTCCCCAGGCAAAAATAGCAAGACCTAGCCTTAAAAAAAAACAAAAACAAAAAAAAAAAAACATAGCTGGTAGCAACTTTAATGTAAATTTTTTTTTTTTTTTTTTTTTGAGACTAGGTCTTCCTATTTTTGCCTGTGGAAACAACGCAGGCTCTCGTTGCCTGGGGTACCACAGACTCAAGCAATACCCAGCCTCAGCTTCCCAGGTAGCTGATTATAGGCGCATGCCACTATGCCTAGCTATTTTTTTGGAACTAGGTCTTGCTACGGGCCCCAGGCGGGACTCGAACTGCTATCCCTAGCCCCGGCGGCTTTACAGGCTGAAGCTTACAAGGAAGAGCCACCGTGCTGGCCTAACTTTAATGTAAATTACTAGGGCTTTTTTGGGTTTAGGCAAGGGAAAAAAGGGTGGCTAATAGAATGTTTTCCGACTAATTATCTAGGGAAAACTAATGGCTAAAGCACAATATAATTTGGGTAAAAGTTTTTGTGAGATAATGGTGGGCAGGAGATTTACCCATACATTTGTTGTTAACTTTATTTATTTTTGGAGACTAGGTCTCGCTATTTTTGCCCATGGAACTGCAGGCTCTCGTTGCCCGGGGTACCACAGACTCAAGCAGTCCTCAGCCTCAGCTTCCCAGGTGCTGGGATTACAGGCATGCACTACTAAGCCCAGCTATATTTTTTGTAACTAGGTCTCACTACACGCCCCCAGCGGGACTCAAACTGCGATCCCCAGCTCCGGATGTGGCTTCCTAGGTTGCCACTTAGAGGCATGCGCCACCATGCCCGGCCAGGAATGTTTTTTAAGGTAAACCTTGGAGAAATGGAGAAGCTGCTTTTTGCTCTCTGGACCTTTATTATGTTAGTCCTGTCTTCAGTGTTTTGAAGCCACATAAGGTAGTGAAATGAAGTTTTCTCATTCCACAGCATGAGTCTAGTCCGGTCTCAGCTGGCAGCCTCTAACACCTGAGGTTGGAAGAAATGCTACTGTAGCACTGGTGGCAGTTAATAGCCTTTAATAAAACACACTTAAAAACAGTACCAAGAATCAGAGGGGTTGAAAAAAAAATCAGGGGGTAAAGAAAATAGATAATAGCCTTAATTTTTTCCCTGAAACTATTGGGTTGGCACAGATTTAGCAACCAGGTGCCTATGTTCAGTTTCATTAGACTTGTTTATTGACACTCTGAATGTTTTATTCCAGTGTGATGGAAGCAAGTCATCATTTTCAGTCATTATCAATTTGTGGTTTTCCAACATATAGCCAACCACAAAGAAAAGCCCTGTTCTTCAGTGGATTTTTTTGGGGTACAAATAATTTAATCTCCTCGGTCCTCCATTTTATCTCACATCTAAGCAAAGCCTATTCTCCCAAAGGTATCAAGATGATCACATTCAGTAAAAGTCTCAACTTCTTTAGTTGCAAAGGATTCCACAATGTTAAAATTTCCTCTTCTTCGGACTTCATTATAGTGACGATATTCAGAAAAATTACACCAGAAAAGGGCTAATTATTAGAAAGTCCTAACAGATGACTTAGTAAAATACTTTTTTAAGAGGCAAAAAAGTTGAGATTTCAAATGGGGAATCTGTGACACTCAATTTTTTTCAACTGAGGTCTTAAGAATAATTTGTACCCATTCTCATTTCTAGAGGCCTCATGGTTTTTTTTCTGCGAAGAGACAAAGTAACCACTGAGTTCATCCAACAAGAAGCCATAACTTTATTAATGATAGAAACAGTACAAATTTCAAACCAAGCTGCAGTCACTCTTTTGAAACACCAAAGAAAAAACAAAGAAAAAAAGTCCTCTTTTTCAGATGGTTACATTGTTAATTCCTGCAAGAGAAAAAAAATTATCAGAGATAGACAAATTATCTGAGGTAGCTCTAAACAGACTTTAGCATGAGACTTTCAAACTGGTTGATAGTACAATTTGTTCAGGCAGAGGGAGTCAAAGAATAAAGATCTGGACACTCACCATAATAGCATTTACAATATCATTACTGTTGTTCTTCAGGGCTCGAACTGCCTTTGCTCTTGACACATTTGCTTGTGACATGACCAATTCTATGTCCTTAACTTCCACACCTGTTTCATCAACCTAAGAGAGGGAAAAAAACACTTTGACAAACTAAGGGTAAGAACTTCTGCTGTTCTTTGGAACTACATGGAGTTTGAGAGGCTAAAACAATATATAATCTACCCACCAACACAAACCTTACTATCTGGAGAAGATTAAAAATATAAAAGATTTCCTTGTATACCTCTTCCTCTTCACTCTCTTCTTGTACAGTTGGAGTCTGTGTGTTTTCTTGAATGTTTGAGACAGCTTCACCTTGAACTTTGAATTTTTCAGCAGCTGCCAGTTGTGCTTGCTGAGATAAATCCTCGATCTGTAGGGCAGAGAATACAGAGATTCATGTGTCAGTCACCACAGTGAATAAATCATGTGTAGCTTTTCTTTTTTTTCTTTGAGACTAAGTCTTGCTATTTTTGCCCAGGGAACAGCAGGCTTACGTTGCCTGGGGTACTACAACTCAAGCAATCCCCAGACTCAGCTTTTTTAGGTAGCTGGGATTACAGGTGTGTGCCACCACACCCAGCTAGTTTTTTTGGAACCAGGTCTCGCTACTTGCCCCAGGCGGGACTCGAAATGCGATCCCTGGTTCCGGCTGCAGCTTCCTAGGCTGCCACTTAAAAGCATGTGCCACCGTACCTGACACATGTGTAGCTTACCTATATGGCACAGGATAGCCCTTCCATAACAAATAAAATTACCTGACCCAAAATGTCAGCAGTGCTGAGGCTTAGAAACCCTGAGTTGGACCAACACTCAAGAAAACTTTACCTACCTTTGCTTCTCCAAAAACTATGTAGGTATCAGAAGCTGGGCTCTTGTAGACATCTGGTTTTGTGATTACAAAGAGGATATTCTTAGATTTCCGGATAGTGACTCTAGTAACCCCTGTAACCTGTCGAAGACCCAGTTTGGACATAGCCTAAGGAATAGAAAAGAACATCAGGCTTTCAACTTAACAACTCCAGGATTTTCTGCTATAGTAACTTGAATTGAACAAGAATTCTTGTTCACTATCACTATCACTATCATTAGTATCACTATCATTAGTTCAACTATAGTTGTGTTTTCTAAAGCTGACTTAATAGACCTTTTAATACTTGTTTATAACTCAAAATCTTACCTTCCGTGCCTTCTTTTCACTACGGCTCTGTTTTGCTTTACTGACTGGTTCTTCATCAATTTCAGCTGCTGCCGCCAGCTATTAAGATAAGAATTATGAATAAACTGGAACATAAGACCAGGCTAACAATTTCATTTGGTTTCTACGTTATAAATGTTCACAGCTTCAAATATATAAGGTCAGTTTCTCTGGTCACAATAGTTTTTTCTTTTTTTTTTTTTTTTTGAGACTAGGTCTTGCTACTTTTGCCCGTGGAACCGCAGGCTCTCGTTGCCCGGGGTACCACAGACTCAAGCAATCCCCAGCTTCAGCTTCCCAGGTAGCTGGGATTACAGGCGCGCACCACCACGTCCAGCTATTTTTTTTGGAACTAGGTCTTGCTACGGGCCCCAGGCGGGACTCAAACCGCAGTCCCTAGCCACTGTGCCCGGCCACAATAGTTTTTTCAATTCTTCCTTGGCCCAAGTACTTATACCAGTAATAAACACCAACCTGAGCTTGCTGGGTGGTTGCCTGTGTGGAATCCTGTTCCTCGAGTTCTGGTACTGATTCATCACTATCAGATTCTGTTCCAGACCCTAAGAGGACAAATAATTTTTATGATTTTATAGCAGATTACAAGGATATAAGCAGACTACACTTTATGTCTTTCCTGAACTAGATAAAGGTTACTGGTTTAAGCCAGATCTCACAAAGCTAAATAAATGTAAACCAAATGTCAAACTAGTTTGACCATCCCCCAACTTGTTCACAAACTAGTGTGTACACATCCATTAAAGACCCAGCCCCAGAAAGAGAGGTAATTACTAGAAACTGCTGAGCATTATATCCTGTAACAGCTTCCTTTTGCTCAAGCTTTTTACTTCTTGGCACTGGCAAACACCATAATGACTTATGAAACTCCAAATTTTAATCAGCAGCCCAACCATCCCAGGAAAGTGCTGGCAGAATGAACCTCCAGGAAAACCTAAGTGAGAAAAACAAGACCATACTGTGGTAGCACCCCAGTGAAGGTGCATTCCCCTCATCCTTTTAACTGGGTTGGGGGAGGCCAGAAGCAGTTGTGTACACACATTTGACCTTATTCTCAAACTATTCAACAAAGCAACTTGATTTAATCAGTATAGTTTTAAGATTTTCTCTTTTTGTTCAAAGCCTTAAGATTCTCAATGATGCCAACCTAGAATTCAACCCTACTGTACACTGACCAGTAACTTCTCCCAATTCTGTCAAACGTAATGCATAAATTTCCCTCAACTGAAAGGCCAAGCATCAATAAAGTCTACTGAGGATAAAAAGCATATACCTACATCATTCTCAGGCAGGAAAAAATAGATCTAAGAAAAGGGAGTCCTTGGGCAGCTGGTCATTACTAAGTCTAAGGAGTGAAAAATTCAAATTGCTCCAGTCTTCCCAATATTTAGCAAATTCCAGGCCCAGGGACAGGTTAGTGATGTGGTAGAGATCAGAGCTTATTAAAGGTCTAGTAAGTCTTGGTTTTCAACATCAGATCAATGAGGGGTTTAAAAAAAAAAAAAAAAAGACAACAGACCCAGGGTTAGTCTGGACCATATTATAGAAGATGAGCCACAAGACTGTCTGAGGTATGAAAACCAAGCTTTTGTTTCATCTTCCTAGAAATTTTATATATAAAACAATCACTATGTTCTACATCCAAACACAAGCGTATATATTGGAGAAAGCGGCGCATACTAGGGTTAGTATTGGTGGGTAGCCCCCAGGAGGGTGTGGGCAACACACCATGCACACAGCAAACCAAGGCAAATACCCTTGTTGTTCTTCAGAACAGGTGGCTTGGCAGAGGGGGTTGGGACAGGGATCCCAGCAGGTTTGGGGGTGGGCATGTTGACGAGGACCGACTGGAAGGGCACTCCCCCAGAGATTGGTTCCGGGGGAATCAAAGGCGGCAGCTCATCCTCATCAGCAGGAGCTAGGGGCTTACAGGGTGATTCCAGCACCAGCCCAGTTGAGGACGGCAGAAACTGCTGTTTAGGAAGCAGAGGGGGAACCAGGGAGGGTGCAAGAGGCAGAGAGGCTAAAGAGGTGGGTGCTGGAGAGACAGATGTGGAGTTGGCTTTAGAAAGGACCTCAGAGGCAGCTGTTGATAGAGGGGCAGATGTCTCAGACTCAGGTTGAGGAGTCAAGGGGTGGCCCTTTGGGGAATGACATGAATCCTTGCTTTTCAAGGGAGAAACAGTAAGTGTTTTTGTAGTCTTTGAAGAGCTTTTTGTAGGTGACACTGACAGAGAGGCTGGAGTCACAGGAGAAAGGGGTCCTTTGGCACCATCCTTAGCAGAGGGGTCTAGAGTAGCCAAACTCTTCTTGGCGGGTGGACCTTTTGGAGTGGGTGCTGCGATGACTGGTGCACTTTCTGGAGTTGAGGCAGCAGGTACAGTTTTGAGTTCTGTGGGGTCTTTTTTCGCTGGGAGCCCTTTAGCTTGAGGGGCTGCAGAACCTAAAGGGCATGGAACTGAAACTGGGGAAGTAGGGGAGTTTTGGAGGGATGTAGTTGTTGAGTCCTCTTTGGTGGACAGAGATGCTGGAGCCCCTTTGGGGGTTGGAGTTGCTGAGGCTTTTATAGGGGCTGGAGTTGTTAGATTCCCCTGGGATGAAGGAGTCGGAGCTGAGGGAGTGGAAACCTCTTTGGGAGATGGGGTAGCTGGGGTTCTTCTGGGAGAAAGTGGAGTTGCTGTTGAAGGAGTAGACTCTTTGGGGCAGGGAGTTGTTACAGCTGAGGGAACAGGGGTCTCTTTTGGGGATGAGGCTGCTGGGCCCCTTTTGATGGATGAAGGAGTTGCAGCTGGAGGAGCGGTGGCCCCCTTGGAGGATGGGGCAGCTGGGGTCCCTTTGGGAGAGGAAGAAGCAGCAGCCTGGGGAGCTGGGGCCCCCTTGGGGGATGGGGTAGCTGGGGCTCCATTGGAGGATGGGGTAGCTGGAGTCCCTTTGGGAGAGGGAGGAGCGGCAGCCTGGGGAGTTGGGGCTCCCTTGGGGGATGGGGCAGCTGGGGTCCCTTTGGGAGAGGGAGGAGCAGCAGCCTGAGGAGCTGGGGCCCCCTTTCCCCCCTTGGGGGATGGGGTAGTTGGGGCTCCCTTGGGGGATGGGGTAGCTAGAGTCCCTTTGGGAGAGGGAGGAGTGGCAGCCTGGGGAGTTGGGGCTCCCTTAGGGGATGGGGCAGCTGGGGTCCCTTTGGGAGAGGGAGGAGCAGCAGCCTGAGCAGCTGGGGACCCCTTGCCCCCCTTGGGGGATGGGGTAGCTGGAGTTCCTTTGGGAGAGGGAGGAGTGGCAGCCTGGGGAGTTGGGGTTCCCTTGGGGGATGGGGCAGGTGGGGTCCCTTTGGGAGAGGGAGAAGCAGCAGCCTGGGGAGCTGGGGCCCCTTTGCCCCCCTTGGGGGATGGGGTAGTTGGAGCTTCATTGGGGGATGGGGTAGCTGGAGTTTCTTTGGGAGAGGGAGGAGTGGCAACCTGGGGAGTTGGGGCTCCCTTGGGGGATGGGGCAGCTGGGGTCCCTTTGGGAGAGGGAGAAGCAGCAGCCTGGGGAGCTGGGGCCCCCTTGGGGGATGGGGTAGTTGGGGCTCCATTGGGGGATGGGGTAGCTGGAGTCCCTTT
>PVHY01029949.1:0-13839 GCA_004024945.1 Uropsilus gracilis
ATGGAGAAAAAATAAAATCATTTCAATTAAGATCTGGAACCAGGCAAGGATGCCCACTCTCCACACTACTTTTTAACATTGTACTAGAAGTTTTAGCTAGGGTAATAAGACAAGAGAAATACATAAAAGAGATACAACTAGGAAAAGAGGAACTGAAGCTATCATTATATGAAGATGACATGATTCTCTATATAGAGAACCCCAAAAATATCCACAGAAAAACTACTTGAAATAATAAATCAGTTCAATAAGGTGGCTTGATACAAAATCAACACACAGAAATCAGTAGTTTTCCTATACGCAAAAAGCCAAATAGAAGAAGAAAGCAGAAAAACCATCCCTTTTACCATCACACCAAAAAAAAAAAAATACTAACAAAACACATGAAAGATCTATACAAAGAAAACTTTAGAACACTGCTAAAAGAGGTAGAAGAAGACATAAGGAAATGGAAAAACATTCCCTGCTCATGGATTGGAAGAATTAATATCATCAAAATGGCCATACTACCAAAAGCAATCTACAGATTCAATGCAATCCCTATAAAAATCCCAATGACATTCTTTAAAGAGATAGAACAAAAATGACAGAAATTCATATGGAATAACAAAAAAAGACCTCAAATACCAAAAAACCTCCGACCAGAAAAAAGGAGAACAGAGGTATTATAATTCCAGACTTCAAACTATACTACAAAGCCACAGTAATTAAAACAGCTTGTTATTGTTACAAAAACAATCAGATCAATGGAACAGAATTGAGTGCCCTGAAATAAAACTATTCATGTATAGTCAGCTAATATCCAACAAAGGAATGAAAAACATACACTGGAACAAGGACAGCCACTTCAATAAATGGTGCTGGGAAAACTGGTCCAAAACATGCAAAAAAAAAATGGACCAAGACAGCTCCCTTACAGCATGTACTAGAATCAACTCAAAATGGATAAAAGATTTGGATGTAAGACTGGAAACCATAATATATCTAGAGGGAAAGGTGGGCAAAACACTCCATGAGTTACATTCCAGAAATTCATTTCTGGATGCATCTATAGCAGGCAAAAAATGATGAAGGAAAACATAAACAGCTTGGACTACATCAAACTAAAAAGCTTCTGTACAGTAAAAGAGACAACAGAGAAAACAAAAAGAAATCCAACTGAATGGGAAAAAATTTCCCTTCCATACAAGTGATAAGGGTCTGATAACAAAGATACACAATGAACTCACACAACTTAACAAAAACAAAGAGAAAAACCCAGTTAAAAATAGGAAGAAGAATTAAAAAGACACTTCTCCAAAGAGGAAATAAAAATGGCCAACAGGCACATGAAAAAATGTTCAACATCACTAGCAATCAGGGAAATGCAAATCAAAACCACAATGAGATACCATTTTACACCAGTAAAAATGGCCCACATCCAAAAAACAGGCAACAAGTGTGATGAGGATGTGGAGAGAGGGGAACACTCTTACACTGCTAGTAGGAATGTAAACTGGTCCAACATCTATGGAAAGCTGCGTAGAGGGCCCTCAAATTAATGAAAATGGAACTACCATTTGACACAGAAATTGCTCTCTTGGGAATCTACCCAAAGGAGACCTCAATGCTTGTACAAAGGGACACCTGTGCTAGGATGTTTATTGCAATACTATCTATAAGGACATGGAAGCAACCAAAATGTCCCAAAACAGAAGATTGAATGAAAAAGATGTGGTATATATACACAATGGAATATTACTCATCGATTAAAAATGACAAATTAGATGATATTATGATAACATGGATGGACTTAGAGGAAATTACAGAAACAAGTCAAAAAGAAAAAGACAGAAACCAAATGGTTTCACTATTATATGAGACATGGGAAAGATAAACAAAAAGCCATGAGGAAAAGTCAAAACAAGCTAACAACCAAATTACACAACTCGGGCATGGAGGCCAGGACAGGGTAGGAATGGTCAGGGAGCCTGGGGGGAGTGAACCCCAGAGATCACAAAGATGTGAAATTTATATATAAACTATTTAATTTAAAAAAAGGAAAAAAATATTGAGAACCACTGGCAGACTTCCTGATTTTCTCCAGAAGTACAGGCTGAGAACTCCGTGCAGCTTTTGCACACCTCTCTTGCCCCTCCTACATAAATAATATCCACTCCCACCTTACCGTACATCTACAGTCCCCCTTACTCCCACACACACATCTTTAAAAGTTAAATTTTTTGAAATGCTTAAAAGTGTCTATGACCAGAACCGGATGTTCTGGATGAATCCTCGGAACTTCTGTTAACAGCTGTCCTGTCCAGTTATGTAACTGACACACTCTGCTCTACCATCTCCCAACCATCTCCCATTCTGGTCATTTTTCTCTGTACATTAATGTCAGACAGTGAACTTGACAACTTTATTAATTTACTAAATAATTTTGGTAACTTCAGATTCCTGCAACTATATAGTACTATATGCTAGTGAAATAAGCAACTTTCCAGGAAACAATCTCAACATTTCTATAATCAAGTTTTCTTTTTAATAGCAAAAACTTTGCAGATCTTATTCATTATGGTAATTGTATATTTATTGTCAAGTGATGAAAAATTACAGTGATGATAGAAAGTCAATAACTATCCTGTGTAATTTTTAGTAGGTTTATTTGTATTCATTATAACTTTTCTCTATGCTTGAGAATATTGTAGTTTTTATTCTATAATAATGAAGTTTTACATCACATATGCTCATTGTAAGGACATTTGTTAAAGTATGAAAAGTAAGTATTTTTCACACACTCTACATGGAAAAAAAATAATGAGGTTTTAGTCATAAGAATTTACAAATAATAAAATAGCTCTCCACTTACTTAACTTTTTTCATCTATTCTGAGGACCCCCAGTAGTCTCATCCAGAGAATTAACTTTTATTAAGACCTCTCTAGTCTCAAATGAGGATTTAGTATAGGCAAACAACAGTATGATAAGAAGTGAGACGCTCTCTCACTCAAGTTCAGTGTTTCTGGATGCATCCTACAGTCTTAGACTGAAACAGATTGTTAGCGGGTGACTCGGCTGGATGGGTAGTCATGGCCTCCCTAGTAGTGACAGAGTAAATAATTGCCATACTGTCCTGGTGGGCAGGGCCTGAGGGAAAGACCCATGAGAAAAGCAAGAAGCATGGAAAGAGTGCACAAGAGAAAAAAGGAGGTTTGGGGTGACCCAAGAAAGATGTATGTGAGAAGTGAAACTGGCATGCCAGTAAAGAGGAGCCAGAGGGGTCAGAATAAAGAGGAGCCAGAGCCTACCACTCCACCCACCTTCCTGGAATAATGAGCCAATGGTAGCAAGGAGCCATGGTGGGAGACTGGACAGCAGAGGAGTATATGGTATGGAGTAGGATGTTGAAGGACAGGTGGGGGTGACCAGGGTCCGCTGAGGGCAGGCCTGGTGAATGTGGCCAGATGCTGCTGAAGGCAGGACTGGAAAAGAAAATGCGTGGCGTGGGAACAAGGTGGTGTGGAATTTGTTTTGAAAGCTGGTGCCTGGAAAAAGCAGGAATTTGTAAAGCTGATTTTGCAGAAAACTTTGATGAACCTTGGAGAAGCTGTGCTCTCTTCAGAACATTGAAGAGAGAAGAAGCAAAAGAAAGACTTGAAAAACTTGGAATTTGTATCTGCTGAAAAGCTGGACATTGTGGAATGCCTGCCTCAGGTTTGGAAAAAGACATCATCTTGGACATGTGTTTGGGTCCTTTGGACTAAAGGGCAATTGGGATAAAATAGCTGGCCACTTGTGGCACTAAGAACTTTTGTTTCCGTTGTTAATAAAACCCTATATTTAAATTGCTTTGTGACTAGCAACTGTCACGAGCAGGTGGGAAAAGCTTGGAGGGGGGCAAAAGCCACATTTTTAAAATGCTGCTTATTTTCTTTTGACTTGTTGGTTGGAGGCTTTTGTCTTGTTTTGCACCTGATAACAAGATCAGCTGACCTTTTATGATTCTTCTGCTATGCTGCCTCTCCTGTCTCACCAAGACAGGTATGTGTCATTTCATTTAGTTACCGAAACCAGGATGCATGTTTCTCATTATGCATTCAATTCATTTCCATTTGGGGGGCAACCACTGTTCCATTTGAGACTGATTTTTCTTTGTTGGATGATAACTGGTGTCTTTGGTCACTCTGCTGACTGCATTATTTTCCTTGACACAGACTTCACAGAGTCTCAGAACCCAAACTCACAGGAGCCCTTCTTCTCCACCTGGTTCCACCACCTTCTGCCAGTCTTCACCTTGCTGTATGTACACTGAAGAAAAGTAAATGTAACTTCCACTGTCAGGTTGCCTCTGCTTCTCTAATAGTATTATTTTTCTTCATCAAATTTATACTTAACATCACCTAGGCAAATCATTTCAGAGCAATATCAAATCTCCATTGTGTTTGCAACCAACCTGGGTAGGGACTAAATTGTAATTATTACAAACAATTCATTTCATGTTTTTAGTGGTTGTAGCACTTATCTTTTCTATCAAAACCTTTTAATCATTCTCTCTGATTTATACAATCAAGTTCAAAAAAACTTAGGTTTACTAGACCCTTTATTAAGTGGCCCCCAATCTTTTCAATCATAGTTCACTACCATTAGCCTTCAGTATACTTACCATTTTATACCAATTACCAGACATTTTAGCCACATGGCTTTATTTCTATCTTTTAAATGTATTTTTTTCTTTCAATTATGCTTCCTCTATTCAATCAATGTATTTGCTATGATAGCCTATCTGAGAGTTATTCAAGTCATGCTTAATCTTTCTGACTGCTGAAACCTTTCTTGTATTTTATACAAAATTAAAGAATAACTTCTGTGACATGTGTTCATTTTACCAACCAAAATTAATTGCTTGTCTCTTGTGTATCAGAATATTTTGCATATATGACCTTTAAAGTAGAAAATATAAGCTAGTCTCTGCCTAGGTATTGTAAAAAGTAGAGTTTGAAATCTCAGCTGTCATCCCAGCAAAGTTTCTTCTTGTTACAAAAATATTTGACTTGATTCTTACTTTTTGCATTAGCTGTTCTCCTTGCAATGACTTCATTAGTCACCATATTTCCACATGGTGTCTGTGCCACAACTACACAAGGCTTCATCAACCACTTCGTGGAAGGACAAGAAACTGAACCAATGTGCAGAGGTTTTTGATGCCTCTACTAGGAAAAGCTGTGCTCAAAACCCATAGACAAAATTAGGCACATGGCCCAACTTCATTACCAATGGGCCTGCGCATGAGATGACCAAATATCAGAGAGTGTTCATAGAAAGTACCAGAGGGGTCCGTTTACATTACAGATATTTATTTATGCATATATATATATATTACATATATGTGTGTGTGAGTTCCTTGGGGGAAGAATCGGTATTGTTTTCATCTCTGTGCCTCAAAACTTTGGCCAATGTCATGTAGTGAATATGACACCAATGAGCAATTGTTAGAGTGACTGAATTAAGTCAAAGAAAAATAAGTGTGTAAAACTTACTTTTCAAGAGAAGAAAGAAATACTGTTCTCCAACTTTCTTACCAAGTTACAGTCACAGTGCCATAAAAAGCTGTAAGTTTAAGGAAATTGACAAGGACTATGAAACCAGACTTCCCATTTCAAATTCTGGCACCCTTACTTATTACCAGAATAGCATTGGGAAAATTATTTAACATATCAGTTCCTCAACAAGCTGCTATAGACATTAGTTGAGCTAATTCATGTGAAATAAAAGAACAGTGCCTAAGGGGTATGAAATCAGCACCTCATATATGATTATTCATTTATGGCATGAATAAGATTTCCAGTTTTCAATTGTTCTTAGAGAAAAATGTTCATACACCAAAAAGATTCCATGTGCCCAAGTCCTTGTCACCCTCTCTAGCCTTACTGGGAGCTATTTCCCTCTTTGTTGATGAAGCTTCTGGCATTTCAAATTTACTTTATTTTATATTTAGGGAGGGAGAGGGTGCTGAAGGGGTTCTCTTTGTTTGCTTTTCCATATCAAGTTAGCTTGTGATTTCAGACTTATGAACATACTATTTCCCAGGACACTAAAGTCATTCCAGTAAACCACAGATTGGTCTCTTCTCATCTTTCAGATCTCAGCTAAAGTCATATCATTAAATAAATTTTCCTGATGACCTCATCTAAGCTTGCCAATTATTCCACTCAGTCATCCTTTAAAACATCTTATTTTGATGTTTTCATAGTACATACCATGACTTGTTCTTATTAACTTTTTGGATTAAGAACCTAAGGTTCTCTCAGTACATAACAATATGTGAATTAATTAGTAAATACAAAAATAATTGATTGGCCCTTATATTCATTCACCAGCATTTAGGGAAATTTATTTTGAATTTTCTAGATGCCAGGAATAAGACCATTGGTTTTTAGGAAATTTAGTTGGAGGTTAGATCACACCTGGCTCAGGTGACTTGATGCTCTGGTTTTACAAAACATACAATAGATTCTCTCTCCCATTATCAGAGTTTAACACTTCACACTCAATACTTCTGCTCCAACTTGTGCAGTATACATATTTTTAAAAAGATATAAAAATTGTCATATCAAATATGATATTGACTCTGTTACTTACTAAAGATTTATATCTCCAGATATAGTTATAATGGTATTCAAGATATAAATCATAAGCACATAAAGAGAGAAAGCTTCAGAGAAACTCTGAAGAATTTACTGAATTTACCTTGATTGACAAGTTTATGTAGAATTCATTCTGGGTGTTTTTTGATGTAAAAATATTCATATAATTCACTTGTTTCTAATTCTAAAAGTAGTAGTTATATAAATATGTCAATAACTTACTGTGTCTTATGAAGGATTCCATATTACATTGAATTGGTGGCATTTTAATATGTACTCATTGAATCAACCTCTATATCTCACATTAAAACATAAAACTTATGATAACCAAAATGGAGTAAATAGTTCTCAAGATTGTTGAAAAGGTAATGATATTATCTTCAATGATGACATAACAGAAAGTGACTAGAATTAAAAGTTAGGTCATTCAATTGGGTAGTCACTTACTACACTCTAATAAAACAACTAGATAGGTTTTAAAGTTTCTTCATAACCACTAGTCTATAGCAAAGGTTCTATCATGTTTTAAACCCTTACTCTACTACTACTACTACTACTACTACTACTACTACTACTACTACTACTACTATTAACACTTAATTCCTAATTAGGAAATTTTATAGGCATCAGACATTTTCATAGGTACTTTACATTTTTCATTTATTTCTACACAAGTCTATAAGGAAGATGTTACTATTACCTTCATTTTGCAGATCATTCACTGAGGCACCAAGAGTTTAGATAGTTTTTGTCCAAGGGAGCATAAATAGCACTGGATTAAAATTCAGTCAGAGTCTGAAGCCTGTGCTCTTGACCTCCATACTCCACTTTCATGCTAAGAACTCATAATATCTCATTTAACAGAAAGTGCTGTGATGGTTTCAACCACAAGCACAAGAATGACCAACTGACACTGACTTTAGAAATAAGCACATCCATTTGTATTGTATCATATCTCAAGGGGGTGGCATCATCAAAAGGCTCAGACTACCCATCTTTCTATTTTGTTATACTCTGTGGGTGAGTGATGCTTCCTTCTTGGTCAGATGGCCAAAACAAAAACAGATGTCACTTTAGTAATGATCACATCAAAAAATGAAGATCAGATTCTTTTTTTGTCTATGAATGCATTTTTCTTTCATGGGAAGAAGCGCTCCCTGAGAAGATATTGTGATATTTTCCTCTATCCTACTGACCAAGACTGAGTCATGTTAGATTAGAGAAGGGTTAAGAAAGTGAAGATCTGCTATTTGGAACCACTAAAGTGAGAGACAATTTATAGAACATGTATATGTGTGATATAGGGAAATCAAACAAACAGACAAGGAAAATTTTAGACTACCGACAGAACTGAAGCATAGAGCAAGACAAAGGGAGGAGGGGAAGATGGGGGGAGGGGAAGGGCACAAGAGATTAAAATGGTTCCTGGAAGATGGGAGAACCGTGGGGTAGACAATGATGTTATATATATATATATGTATATATGTATATATGTATATGTATATGTACATATATATGTATATGTATATATATATACACATGTGTGTAATCAATAAAAATAATTTAATAAAAAAAGAAAATATATGTGTAACACAAATAGAAATACAATGTGGAGAGAGGAAAGCTGGAGGAGACAACAGGATAAATATAAACTAATGCTATATTTTCCATATTTTAGAGCTCCAAGAAGTTAAAAACTTGCACAAAGTCACTTAAGGGACAAAGATTCAAATCCAGAATATAGTATTACCATGAGAACTAAAATCATCCTGCAATAATGACTCTATAGAAACCATAAATCTTTGCAATTCTGTTTATGTAATTCATTGATGATTCCTGCTTTTGGTATCTCAAATTTGCTATCTCAATACTGCCTTCAATTACTCACTACTGTTATCTCACTTTTGATTGAAACTTAAACTATATCCTGCCAATGTAATATTTAATGTGTGGCTCTTGATACATTTTGAGTACCTAAAATTGTATCCTGAAGTGACTTAGAGAGGGCCAGATACAAAAAAACTACTTACTAAGACTCAGTTGAGTATTGCTATGTAGCCAAGACTGACACATCCTTTTAATTTTAAAAAGAAAACTACATAATAGCATAGATGTTTAAAGTTAGTTTACTATACTTATTTATTTTAAAATATAGCTTCAATATGAAGTCTGACTTCATATTAAGTGTATTTTTCCCAGATTTTTTTTTCAGAAATGTTGTTATGTAATTGGAATCATAGTTTATATTAACATTTGGTATCCTTATTTTTTTACATAACACTACAACAAAAATAATCTATGTTTACCATATGCACTTCAAAATCATCATCTAAATATGCAATGTTTCATCAATTAGATGCATCTTCATCACTCCCTAGTGTTGAACAATCCATTTTTCTTCAGTTACAAGCAATGTGTTACATGCATCTCTATGCATATTTTGAATTACTTTCTTAGACTAGATTCCCAGAAGAGGAATGACTAAGTCCAAAAATATAAGAGATTTTTTTGTTATTTTTTCCTTTACTTAGATTCTGCCAAAATACCTCTGAAAGAATCAACTCAATTTACAACATCATCAGTAATGTATGAGAGTACTATTTTCCCTCTAACCCTCAGCTGAAGATATGTTTTTAATTTTTTAAAGTAACCATGCTAGAGATTGAGTCAGACTAAAGGATGATGAAGAGGGAATGAAATTTGAAAGATTGCAAGAAACTGTAGTACACTAATACTTTGAAGAATGCTGAATGTGAAAAACTGTTTTAGGTCCTGAGGTAAGCAAGTATATTCAGAAGAAACAAGACAATAAATATTTTAGGCTTATGGACACATGGTCTTCAAGGTAAGATGCAACTGTACAACTTTTTTGTAGAAACAAAACACAGCCACAGACAATAAATAAGTGGATGTGCATGGGCTCTTCCCATCACAACTTTATTAAAACAGCCTGTTGAATCATGATTTGTAAATCCTTGGGTTAGAAAATCAGTATCAGAACTAGGAAAATGTTTTTATCTTCTTGTATTTGTTGTTGCTGTTTGTAAGATTAATAAGGCACACACTTATTTATAGGCTCAGTGGAAAGAGAAATAAAGATAGTAGGGTATCCACTTATTCTTTAATTATCAATAGTCACTAGTCTCCTATTGTGATCCAAGCATTGATTTAGTCACAGAGATTTTAGGAATAAATAAGAAAGATAAGATCATTGTTTCCTAGGAAGTTTAAAAAAAAAAGAGTCAACAAGTAACGCTTAAGTGAGGAATACTAGTTGGTATTACCACGAAAAGAAGTAAGACAGGGTGATGTGAAGTGATCATGAGACAAGTGGGTTATTCTAGGTTTAAAATCAGGTAGAGCCTCTCAAGTCAGTTGCATTTAAGGTTTGATCTCTGACAGACAAGAAATTCAGTAAAGAAAGTAATAACCAGCAGGACAAACCCTTAGCAAGGCAGGAGTAGAACGGACAGAGAATGAATTGAACTTGAATGGAAAACTAACTATTCATCCTATCAAGTTGCTATGTATTTAAGTTGATCGGTAGAGGTAACAAATGGTTGAGGATTCATGACCAGATTACAGGATGAACTCAAAAGCAAGCTTATCCAACAGGAGTCACTAGTGTGGTAGTTAAAGAGATAGTTTGTGTTAAATAGTGAGCAATTATGTAGGAAAGGAAAAGTCATGAGAGTCAAAACATCAGGACATGGCAGTGAAGTTCATCCATACAGGGTACAACCATAAGAAATGTCAGTCATTAGAAATGTTACCAACACTTTCATAAAGAAAAATTTGCATTGTGTTCCACAGAGCTTGTGGTATAGCTCAGATATACCACACCCAGATGAAAAAAACTACATCATGTATTTTAAGCTCATCCAGAAAGATGAGCTTACTTGGGAGAGAAATTTCAGAAAATGCTTTCAAAGATTAAGCATCATGGAACCAATTTCTCTTACCTAGCTTGGTCAATCATATTATTAAAAGATAATGAGATTAAGGCTTCTTATGCTATTTAAAAAAAGGGTACAGGAACTTACTGTAGGATACTGAAGCATGTACCACAGGGCAGACAAGGTGTAACTTCTATTAGAAAAGGGACATTCTGGAAAACTCACAAAACCCAAGGAAGGGGAACATCAGAACAAGACCGGAGTCTGGCAACTGAAATAAGGACAAGACAGGGAAGCAAGCCACAGTAAATTGGATGGAATGCATGATTTCATACACTAAGATCTAGGGGTATTTTCAGTAGAAGGAAGACACAAAAACTCTGACATTGGGAACCCACTTCCTCTGTTTTTTAAACTGGATGTTGAGCCTGCAATGGGCTGTAACATCCGAGGATTCTTAGCTCCAAGAAATTCAATGGGCATACATTATCTTTCCAAATGCTAACTGAAAGGAGTTGAAAAGAAAATTCTAAAACACATCCCAAGTAAATGTTACAATGAAATATTGGGGATATCATCAAAATAAGCCAACAAGCAATCCTTTAATTAAAAGAAAAAAAGATAATCCAAAAACTGAGTCAAAGAAAAAGGAGGCACAGAGAAAAAGGTTTCAAGTGAAGGACAGTAGCATGTAAAACAATTACTTTCTATGCCAGGAAGGGTAGAGCAACTATAGATATTTTTGTGGAAGATCTTAATATAGCCAGGGAAACAACTCTGATTGTATATAAGTGGATTCAGGAAGCACCCACCCTCTCCAATGTAGGGATCACGGCATAAGTGTTTTTTACTCTTAATTATAAAAGAAGCTAGAATTTATTTTTAAACTCAGTTTGTACACTGGACAAAAGTTATATCTCCTTTGTTTTCAAGGTGTCTCTATATTTCCAGGATTAGAACTGGCAATACTGCCACAAAAGTAGTAATGGGGCCAGAACAAAGCAGTGAAGGGCAATGAGTCACAAAGATCCATGTTAAGGCAGAATTATTCACTTTAGGCAAGAATTTTTCTAGGATAGTCTAATGGTACATGGAGATTTCTGCTTATTGTAGTTTTTCGATTATATATCAAATTTCATTTTTATGTAAGGACAGAACAAAAATGCTTGTTATAGAGTGTTGATGCTATATATCAGTGTATCTCAAAATATGTTCAATGTAATATTGACAGAATAAAATATTAATAGATATGATGATCAAAGAGCATTGGAAACAAAGTTCAAGAAAACTGAACATTTTCATTATTACAGGATTTCCCAGAGTCATTGTGTATTACCTGTGTGTTTTTTTCCTAAAGGAGATTCACAGAATATTTGTCCATGGAACACATTCTGGAAGCACAGCTCATGGAATCAGTTTTCCACAGAACACTTTATGAACTCTTTGATTTAACTGTCAGTGATTCAATGTCACTGTGTTCTCAGGATCATCAATTTATTCTTCATTCAAAATAAAAAAAATTTGTCTATGGCCATACCACCCTGAATGCGCCCGATCTCATCAAAATAAAAAAATTTTGAGAATTATTATTTTGTTAATGGAAGCAACATTGTTTACAATAACATAAACATTTTAGGGGAATAGGTTCATGCTCCAGATGTATGTTATCACACCTCTCCTGTCATTTAAGGAGCTGTAGTCCTTTATCTTGGTCACCAGGCCCCCTTCTTCCTTAGTAGTCTTCATTATGCAATTCTATGTCTAGGATTTGATTTGATTTGTTTCTGTCAGTACCTTTGTTGTTATTTCCCCTATATATCTCATGTATGAATGAAATGATCTAGCATTTCTCTTTCTTCTTTTACTCTTTTTTTCCTTTAGCATAATCCTCTCCAATTCCATTCATATTGTCTCAAATGGCTAGATTCATTTCCATTGTGTGTGTGCTGTATTAAGGGCATTTGGGTTGATTTATATTTGGCTGTTATAAAGAGGACTGCAATGAATATAATACACACCCCTTCAAATTAGTGATCTGGGTGAAACTGTTCTATCATATGGTATATCTATTTTCAACATTTTGAAGAAGCTACACCCTGTTTTTTATAAGGCTATACCAGTTCATATTCCCTTCACTAGTGTATGAGGTACTTTCCTGTCCCTCTACACCCTTACCAGTATTTGTTGTTTCCGTTTTATATGATATTCTTACAGCTGTGAGGTGGTATCATTGTGGTTTTGATTTTCATTACCTTGATGACAAGCGGTGTAGAATATTTTTCCATGTACCTATCGGTCACCTGTATGTCTTCTTTGGAGAAGTATCTGTTTAGCTATTCCATCCACTTTTTTATTGAGCTTTTGGTTTTCTTTTCGTTGACTTATTTGAATTCTCTATAGATCTTGGATATTAGCCCCTTTTCAGATGTATAATGTTCAAATATTTTCTCTCATTCAGTAAGGTGCTTTTTGTTTTAATGATATCTTCTTTTACTACATGGAAACTTAATTTGTCCCACTGATTTTTGCTTTTGTTTACCATGCCATTAGAATTAAATCCCCAAAGACAACTCTAAAGTCAAAATCACAGTTTTCTTCTAGTTATCTTATGACCTAGAGATCATTTATTCCTTCAACACAAAGTGCTATGGTTATATAATAGCTTCATTCAGAATAGCCTATCCAGAAGGCCATCAAGACAATATGTTTTGATAAAGTCACACAAAAGAAAATCATATAATTATAAAAACAAAATAATTAACACTTCCCACAACAACATAGATATATCTTGGAAACACAATATTTAGTTAAAAACTTCATGTTTCAGATGACAATACACTTTGTGAAACCTTTTTTTTAGAAGATGTGAATGTTGCTTATTAGAATATAATTTGGTATATATAATTGCATAAAGCTATGTATGTTTTTATAAACTATTTTTTAAAAGTAAGATGAGAGCAAACACAAATCTAGGATAGAATGGGAGGACAAAGGGATTGTTTTAAAAAAGGAACACAGATATGCCACAGCAATTAATGACAGCTTTTAAGCTGGAATTTAGTATGATGTTCATTTAAATTTTACATTTTTACATCTTAGCTTACACCTATGCTATTATTCTCCTTTATTTTGTATCAAACACTATATATTAAAATAGAATTTGAAGACCCTTATTTGACCTATAAAATATACTTAATAAATATTTGTGTAGTGAACAGAATTATTAAACCAAATAATACAATAAATTTATTAAGCAAAATAAACAACAAAGCAATTTAGTAGATATTTACGTTGTTACTGATGATCTTTGTCCTG
>PVHY01029950.1:0-13837 GCA_004024945.1 Uropsilus gracilis
CCAGGTAGGGAGCGTATCCTACCTGTCTCAGGTGGTCTCCTCCCCCAGGTGCGGGTGGGCTACCTGCTTCTCTCAGCAGGGTCGGAGTCCCCTTTGCAGCTGCCTCTTTTGTCCGCGAGAGCCTCAGTCCGCTCTCAGGACTTTGGGATGGGCGCCGTTAACTCCAGGTGGGTTCCTTCCCCACCCCCGTTATCAACTCCGATGCAGTATATCTTTATGTTATTTCTTAGTATTTGATGATCTAGATGAAATCTCTCTATGTTTTATACTTCATGGGCAGAAAGGATATAAGTCCATATAACCCATAGATCTAAGTCATCATTTCTCCCACTTGTTATTAACCCTTTTTTTCATTCAAAATCCTGCTTAGATATGCCTTTCAGGCCAACAGGCAGTTTTTTCAGGGTGTAACCTCTTGAAATCAATCAGACTCCAAAGGGTACAGTATATATCTTTCTGTGACTTCTCTGTACTTTTTTGATCATAAATGAAATCTATGTTTTGCACTTCATGCTGAAGGAAAGGTTATAAGTTCATATCACCCACAGTACTTAAGTCATGATTTCACCCTCTTGTTATTAACAGTTTTTTCATTCAAATTCCTGCTGATCTAGGCCTTTCAGGCCAACAGGCAGTGTTTTCAGCAAGAAACCTCCTGAATTCAATCAGAATCCAAGGTAATCTGTATATAACTTTCTGTGACTTCTCTGTACTTTGATGATTATAGATGAAATTTATGTTTTGCACTTCATGGGGTAGAAAATGATCTAAGTTCATATCACCCACAGATCTTAAGTCATGATTTCTCCCACTTGTTTTTAACCATTCTTTCATTCAAATTCCTGCTGATTTAGGCCTTTCAGGCCATAAGGCAGTTTTACAGGGAGAAATCTCCTGAATTCAATCAGACTACAAAGGGTGCAATATATATCTTTCTATGACTTCTCTTTAATGTAATTATCATAGATGAAATCTCTCTATGTTTTACACTTCATGGGGTAGAAAAGAATATAAGTCCATATCACCCACAGATCTCCAGTCATAATTTCTTGCCATTGTGATTAACCGCTTTTTCATTCAAATTTCTGCTGAAATAGGCCTTTCAGGCCAACTGCCAGTGTTTTCAGAGAGAAACCTCCTGAATTCAATCAGACTCCAAAGGATGCAGTATATATCTTTCTGTGACTTCTCTGTACTTTAATGGTTGTAGATGAAATCTATCTATGTTTTACACTTCGTGGGGTAGAAAAGGATAGAAGTCCATATCCCACAAAGGTCTTCAGTCATGATTTCTTGTCATTGTTATAAACACTTTTTTATTCATATTGCTGCTGGTTTAGGCCTTTATGACCAACAGCAGTGTTTTCAGCGAGAAACCCCCTGAATTATATCAGACTTGAAAGGGTGCAATATATATCTTTCTGTGAGTTCTCTGTATTTTGGTGATCATAGATGAAATCTATGTTTTATACTTCATGGGGTAGAAAATGATATAAGTTCAAATCACCAACAGATTTTAAGTGATGATTTGTCCCACTTGTTATTAACCAATTTATTTCATTCAAATTCCTGCTGATTTAGGCCTTTGAGGCCAATAGGTGGTGTTTATATCGAGAAACCTTCTGAATTCAATCAGATTCCAAAGGGTGCAGAATATATCTTTCTGTGACTTCTCTTTACTTTCATGGTCATCGATTAAATATCTCTATGTTTTACACTTCATAGGGTAGTGAAGATTATAAGCCCATATCACCCACTGTTCTTAAGTCATGATTTCTCCCACTTGTTATTAACCCTTTTTTAATTCAAATTGCTGCTGAATTTGCCTTTCAGCTGAATACAGTGTTTTCAGTGAAAAATCTCCTGAATTCAATCAGACACCAAAGGGTGCAGTATATATCTTTCTGTGACTTCTCTGTATTTTATGAATATAGATGAAATCTCTCTATGTTTTACACATCATGGGGTAGATAAGGATATAAGTCCATGTAACCCACAGATGTTAAATCCTGATTAATCCACTTGTTATTAACCATTTTTGAATTCAAATCCCTGCTGATTTAGGCCTTTCAGGCCAAAGGCAATATTTTCAGTGAGAAACCTCATGAATTCAATCAGACTCCAAAAGTTGCAGTATATATCTTTATGTGACTTCACTGTATTTTGATGTTTATAGATTAAATGTTTCTATGTTTTACACTTCATGGGTTAGAAAAGGATATAAGTCCATATTACCCACAGATCCTAAGTCATGATTTCTTCTATTCTACTATTCTTCTATTCTACTATTTACTAATTATTTTTTCATTCAAATTCCTGCTGATTTAAGCCTTTGAGGCCAACAGGCAGTATTTTCAGGAACAAACCTTCAATCCAAACAGACTCCAAAGGGTGCAGAATATATCTTGCTGTACTTCTCAGTACTTTGATGATTATAGTTGAAATCTCTCTATGTTTTGCATTTCATGGGGTAAGAAAAGGATATAAGTCCATATCACCCACATATCTTAAGTCATGATTTGTCCCACTTGTTATTAACCTTTTATTCATTCAAAATCTTGCTGAATTACCTTTGAGGCCAATAGGCATTGTTTTCAGTGAGAAACCTCCTGAATTCAATCAGACTCCAAATGGTGCAGTATATATCTTTCTGTGACTTCTCTGTACGTTGATGATAGATGTAATTTATATTTTGCACTACATGAAGTAGAACAGGATATAAGTCCATATCACCCATAGTACTTAAGTCATGATTTCTCCTTTTATTATTAACCATTTTTCATTCAAATTCCTGCTGATTTTGGCCTTTCTTGCCATAAAGCAGTGTTTTCAGGGAAAACCTCATGAATTCAATCAGACTCCAAAGGGTGCAGCATATATCTTTCTTTGACTTCTCTGTACTTTGATGATGATAGAAGTAATTTATGTTTTGCACTTCATGGGGTAGAAACGGATATAAGACCATATCACCCACAGATCTTAAGTCATGATTTCTCTACTTGTTATTAACCCTTTTTTCATTCAAGTTCCTGCTGATTTTGGCTTTTCAGGCCAGCAGGCAGTTTTTCAACGAGAAAACTCCTGTATTAAATTAGACTCCAAAAGTTGCATTATATATGCTTATGTGATTTCTCAGCATTTGATGATCTAAGATGAAATCTCTCTATGTATTACACTTCATGGGGTAGACAGGATATAAGTCCATATCACCCACATATCTCAGTCACAATTTCTCCCACTGGTTATTAACCATTTTTTGATTCAAATTCCTGCTGATTTTGACCTTTCAGGCATACACGCAGTGTTTTCAGCGAGAAACATTCTGAATTCAATCAGACTTCAAAAGGTGCAGTATATATCCTTCTGTGACTTTTCTGTAATTTGGTGTTTATAGATGGATCTCTCTATGTTTTACACTTCATGTGGTCGAAAAAGATGTATGTCCGTATCACCCACAGATCTTCAGTCATGATCCTTACCATTGATATTAACCCTTTTTTCATTCAAATTTCTGCTGATTTAGGCCTTTCAGTCCAACAGGCTGTGTTTTCATCGAGAAAACTCCTGAATTCAATCAGACTCCAAAGGGTGCATTATATCTTTCTTTGAATTCTCTTTATTTTGGTGATCATAGATGAAATCTATGTATTACAAATACTTCAATGGGTAGAAAATGCTCTAATTTCATATCACCCACAGATATAAGTCATGATTTGTATTTCTTGTTTTTAACAGTTTTTTCATTCAAATTCCTGTAGATTTTGGCCTTTCAGACCAACACGCAGTGTTTTCAGCAAGAAACCTCCTGAATTCAATCAGACTCCAAAGGGTGCAGTATATATCTTACTGTGACTTCTCTGTACTTTGATGATTGTAGATGAAATCTCTGTTTTGCACTACATGGAGTAGAAAAGGATATAAGTCCATATCACCCACAGGTCTTAAGTCCTCATTTCTCCTGCTTGTTATTAATCCCTTTTTCATTCAAATTCCTGCAGATTTAGGCCTTTCAGGCCAACATCAGTGTTTTCAGTGAGAAACCTCCTGAATTCATTCAGACTAGAAAGGGTGCAGCATATATATTTCTGTGAGTACTCTATAATTTGTGATCATAGATGAAATCTATGTTTTACACTACATGGGGAAGAAAATGATATAAGTTCATATAACCCACAGATTTAAAGTCATGATGTTCCCACTTGTTATTAACCCTATTTTTATTCAAATTTCTGCTGATTTTGGCCTTACAGGCCAACAGGCAGTGTTTTCAGTGAGAAACCTCTGGTATTCAATCGGACACCACAGGGTGCAGTATATATCTTTCTGTGACTTCTCTGTACTTTGATTATCATAGATGACATCTATGTTTGGCACTTCATGGAGTAGAAAATTATATATGTCTATATCACCCACAGAACTTAAGTCCTGTATTCTCCAACTTGTTATTACACTTTATTCATTCAAATTCCTACTGAGTTAGGCTTTTCAGGAAAACAGGCAGTGTTTTCAGCCACAAACCTGAATTAAATCAGAGTCCAGAGGGTGCAATATATATCTTTCTGTGACTTCTCTGTTCTTTGTTGATCATAGATGAAATCTATGTTTTGATCTTCATGGAGAAAAAAAGGATATAAGTCCATATCACCCAAAGATCTTAAGTCATGATTTCTCCATTTGTTATTAACCCTTTTTTCATTCAAATTCCTGTGGATTTTGGGCTTTGAGGCCAACAGGCAGTGTTTTTAGCAAGAACCCTCCTGAATTCAATGAGACACCAAACAGTGCAGTATATATCTTTAGGTGACTTCTCTGTAGTTTGATGTTTATAGATGAAATCTCTCTATGTTTTGTACTTCATGGGATAGAAATGGATATAGGTCCATATGATCCACAGATCTTCAGTCATGATTTATTGCCCTTGTTATTAACCATATTTTCATTCAAATTCCTGCTGATTTAGGCCTTTCAGTCCAACAGGATGTGTTAACAGTTAGAAACCTCCTGAATTCAATCAGACACTAAAGGGTGCAGTACATATCTTTCTGTCACTTCTCTGTATTTTGATGATCATAGATGAAATATATGTTTTGCACTTCATGGAGTATAAAAGGATATAAATCCATATCACCCACAGATGTTAAGTCATGATTTCTCCCACTTGTTATTAGCCCTTTTTTCATTAAAATTCCTGCTGATATTGGCCTTTCAGGCCAACAGGCAGTTTTTTCAGCAAGAAACCTCCTGAATTCAGTCAGACTCCAAAGGGTCCAGTATATATCTTTCTGTGACTTCTCTGTACTTTGATGATCATAGATGAAACATATGTTTTGCACTTCATGGAGTAGAAAAGGATATAAATCCATATCACCCACAGATGTTAAGTCATGATTTCTCCCACTTCTTATTAACACTTTTTTCATTCAAATTCCTGCTGATTTAGGCCTTTCGGGCCAACACGCAGTGTTTCCAGAGAGAAACCTCCTGAATTCAATCAGACTCCAAAGAGGGCAATATATATCTTTCTGTAGTTCTCTGTATTTTGGTGATCGTAGATGAAATCTATTTTTTACACTTCATGAGGTAGAAAATGATCTAAGTTAATGTCATGCACCGATCTTAAATCATGATTTGTCAAGAAAGAGAAATCTGTGTTTAACATTCATGGGGTAGAAAAGGATATAAGTTCATATCACCCACAGATCTGAAATCATGATTTCTTCCTTTTGTTTATAACACTTTTTGAATTCAAATCTCTGCTGATTTAGGCCTTTCAGGCCCCAGACAGTGGTTTCAGGGAGAAACAATCTGAAATCAATCAGACTCCAAGTGGTGCAGTATATGTCTTTCTGACTTCTCTGTACTTTGTTGATCTAGATGACATGTATATTTTGCACTTCATGGAGTTGAAAAGGTTACAAGTCCATAAAACCCATAGTACTTAAGTCATGACATCTCCCTGCTTGTTGTTAACCCTTTTTTTATTCAAATTCCTGCTGATTTAAGCCATTCAGGCAATAAGGCAGTATTTTCAGGGAGAAACCTCCTGAATTCAATCAGACTCCAACAGTTGCAGCATATATATTTCTGTGCCTTCTCTGTACTTTGATGATCATGATGCAATGTATGTTTTGCACTTCGTGGAGTAGAAAAGGATATAAGTCCATAAAACCACAGATCTTAAGTCATGATTTCTCCCACTTTTTATTAATGCTTTTTTCATTCAAATTCCTCCTGATTTTGGCCTTTCAGGCCTACAGGCATTGTTTTCAGCAAGAAACCTCCTGAATTCAATAGACTCCAAATGGTGCAGTATATCTTTCTGTGAGTTCTTTGTACTTTGTTGATCATAGATGCAATCTATGTTTTGCACTTTATCGAGTAGAGAAGGATATAAATACATACCACCCACAGATCTTAAGTCATGATTTCTCACACTTGTTATTAACCCTTTTTTCATTCAAATTCCTGCTGGTTTAGTCCTTTCAGGCCTTAAGGCAGTTTTTTTCAGGAGAAACCTCCTGAATGCAATCATTCCCCAAAGGGTACAGTATATATCTTTCTGTGTCTTCTCTATACTATGATGTTTATGAATGAAAAATCTCTATGTTTTCTACTTCATGGGGTAGGAAATGATATATTCCATATCACCCACAGATCTTAATTCATGTTTTCTACTTCATGGGGTAGAAAATGATATATTCCATATCACCCACAGATCTTAATTCATCTTAATTTTGGCTTTTCAGACCAATAGGCAGTGTTTTCAGTTAGAAACCTCCTCAATTCAATCAGACTCCAAAGGGTGCAGTATATATCTTTAAGTGATTTCTCAGTAATTGTTGATCTACATGAAATCTCTCTATGTTTTACACTTCATGGGGTAGAAAGGATATAAGTCCATATCAACCACAGATCTTAAGTCTTGATTTCTCCAACTTGTTATTAACCCCCTTTTCATTCAAATTCCTGCTGATTTTGACCTTTCAAGCCAACAGGCAATGTTTTCAGAGAGAAACCTCCTGAGATCAATCAAACATCAAAGGGTGCAGTATATATATTCCATTACTTCTCTGTACTTTGATGATCATATATTAATTTTTTGTTGCATTTCATGGAGTAGAAAAGGATATAAGTCCATATCACCCACAGATCTTAAGCCATGATTTTTCCCACTTGTTATTAACCATTTTTTCATTCAAATTCCTGCTGATTTTTGCCGTTCAGGCCAATAAGCAGTGTTTTCGGCGAGAAACATCCTGAATTCAATCAGATTCCAAAGGGTACAGTATATATCTTTCTGTGACTTCTCTGTTCTTTGATGATCATAGATAAAATATATGTTTTGCACTTTATGGAGTAGAAAATTATATAAGTACATATCACCCACACATCTTAAGTCATGATTTCTGCAACTAGTTATTAACCCCTTTTTCATTCAAATTCCTGCTTCTGTAGGCCTTTCAGGCCTTAAGACAGATTTTCAGGGATAATCCTCCTGAATACAATCATACTCCAAATGTGCAGTATATATCTTCTTTTACCTCTCTGTACGTTGATGATCATAGATGAAATCTATGTTTTACACTTCATGGGGTAGAAAAGGATATGAGTCCAATTCACCCACGGATCTTCATTCATGATTTCTTGCCCTTGTTACTAACCCTTATTTCATTCAAGTTTTTGCAGATTTAAGCCTTTCAGATCAACAGGCAGTGTAGTAGCGATAAACCTCCTTTATTCAATCAGACTCTAAAGGGTGCATTATACATCTTTCTGTGGCTTTCCGTAACTTTGATGAGGATAGATGAAATTTATGTTTTACACTTTATGGGGAAGAAAAGGATATAAGTCCATATCACCCAAAGATCTTAAGTCATGATTTCTCTGACTTGTTATTAACTCTTTTATCATTCAAATTCCTGCTCATTTAGGCCTTTCAGGCCATAAGGCAGATTTTCAGGAGAAACAATATGAATTCAATCAGACTCCAAAGAGTGAAGTATATGTATATATCTTTTTGTGACTTCTCTGCACTTTGTTGATGATAGAAGAAATCTATGTTTTGCACTTCATGGAGTTAAAAGTTTATAAGTCCATATCACCACAGATCTTATGTCATGATTTCTACCACTTTTTATTAACCCTTTTTCCATTCAAATTCCTGCTGATTTAAGCCTTTCAGAGTATAAGGCAGTGTTTTCTGGGAGAAATTCCTGAATTCAATCAGATTCCAAGGGTGCACTATATATCTTTCTGTGACTTCGCTTTACTTGATGATTATAAATGAAATCTCATTTTGTTTTACGCTTCATAGGTAGAAAAAAAGATATAGGTCCATATCACCAATAGATCTTAAGTCATGATTTCTCCCATTGTTATTAATCCTTTTTTTCATTCAAATTTCTGCATATTTAGGCCTTTCAGGCCAGCAGGATGTGTTAACAGAGAGAAACCTCCTGAATTCAATCAGACTCTAAAGGGTGCAGTATATATCTTTCTTTCACTACTCTGTACTTTGCATGGAGCAGAAAAGGATATAAGTCCATATAACCCACAGATCTTAAGTCATGATTTCTCCCACTTGTTATTAACTTTTTTTCATTAAAATTGCAGCTGATTTAGGCTTTGAGGCTAATAGTCAGTTATTTCAGGAGATACCTTCTGAATTCAATCAGACTCCAAGAATGCAGTATATATCGTTCTGTGAATTCTCTTTACTTTCATGATCATAGATTAAATCTCTCTATATTTTAAACTTCATGGGGTAGAAAAGGATATAAGTCCATATAACCCACACGTGTTAGGTCATGATTTTTTGCCCCTGTTATTAACCTTTTATTATTCAAATTACAGCCTATTTAGGCCTTTCAAGAAAACAGGCAGTGTTCTCAGGGAGAAACCTCCTGAATTAAATCAGACTCCAAAGGATGCAGTATATATCATTATGTGACTTCTCTGTATTTGATGATCATAGATGATATCTCTATGTGTTTTATATTTTAAGGGGTAGATAAGGATATAAGTCCATAAAACCCTCAGATCTAAAGTAATGATTTCTCCCACTTGCTATAAACACATTTTTCATTCAAATTCCTGCTGATTAAAGACTTTGAGGCCAATAGGCAGTGTTCTCAGCAAGATACCTTCTGAATTCAATCAGACTCCAAAGGGTGCAGTATATATCTTTCTGTGCCTTCTCTATACTTGATGATCATAGATGAATCTATGTTTTGCAATTGGTGGTGTAGAAAAGGATATAAGTCCATATCATCCACAGATCTTAAGTCATGATCTCTCCCACTTGTTAGTAACCCTTTTTTCATTCAAATTTCTGCTGAATTTGGCCCTCGGGCCACAAGGCAGTACTTTCAGAGAGAAACCTATGGAATTCAATCAGACTACAAAGGGTGCAGTATATATCTTTCTGTGACTTTTCTGTACTTTGGTGATCATAGATGAAATCTATGTTTTACACTTCATGGGGTAGAAAATAATCTAAGTTCTTATCACCCACAATTCTTAAGTCATGATATCTGTCACTTGTTACTAACCCTTTTTCAATACAAATTCCTGCTTTTTAGGCCTTTGAGGCCATCAGGCAGTGTTTTCAGCTAGAAACATCCTGAATTCAATCAGACTCCAAAGGGTGCAGTATATATGTTTCTGTGATTTCTCTCAACTTTGGTGATCATAGATGAAATCTATGTGTTATTCTTAATGGTGTAGAAAGGATATAAGTCCATATCACCCACAGATCTTAAGTCACGATTTCTTCCACTTGTAATTAACCCTTTTTCATTCAAATTCCTGATTTTGGCCTCTCAGACCAACAGGCAGTGTTTTCAGGGAGAAACCTCCTGAATTCAATCAGACTCCAAAGGGTGCAGTATATATCTTTTTGTGAATTCTCCTTAATTTGATGATCATAGATGAAATCTCTCTATGTTTTACACTTCATGGGTAGAAAAGGATATGAATCCATATCACCCACAGATCGTCAGTCTTGATATCTTGCCCTTGTTATTAACACTTTTTTCATCAAATTCCTGCTGAGTTAGACCATTGAGGCCAACAGGCAGTGTTTTCAACGAGACCTTCTGAATTCAAACAGACTCTAAAGGGTGCTTTATATATCATTCTGTGACTTCTCTGTACTTTGATGATCATAGATGAAATCTATATTTTACACTATATGGGTAGTAGTGATATAAGTCCATATCACCCACAGTTCTTAGTCATGATTTCTCCCACTTTTTATTAACCCTTTTGATTCAAATTCCTGATTATATATGCCTTTCAGTCCAACAGGCAGTGTTTTCAGGTGAAACCTACTGAATTGAATCAGACTCTAAAGGGTGCAGGATATATCTATCTGTGACTTCTCTGTATTTTGTTGATCATAGTTGAAATCTATGTTTTGCACTTAATGGAGTAGAAAAGGATATAAACATATCACCCACAGATCTTCAGTCATGATTTCCTGCCCTTTTTATTAACCCATTTTTCATTCAAATTCTTGCTGATTTAGGCCTTTCAGGCCAACAGGCAGTGTTTTAAGCATGAAACATTCTGAATTCTCTCAGACTCCAAAGGGTGTATTATATATCTTTCTGTCACTTCTCTGTAGTTTGATGATCATAGATGAAATATATGTTTTGCACTTCATGGTGTCAAGAAGGATGTAAGTCCATATCACCCACAAATGTTAAGTCATGATTTCTCCACTTGTTATTAACCCTTTTTTTTCATTCAATTTCCTGCTGATTTTGCCCTTTCAGGCCAACAGGCTGTGTTTTCAGCAGGAAACTCCTTAATTCAATCAGACTCCATAGGGTGAAGTATATATCTTTATGTGATTTCTCAGTATTTGATAATCTAGATGAAATCTCTCTGTTTTATACTTCATGGGGTAGAAAAAGATATAAGTCCATTTCCAGACAGATCTTAAGACCTGATTTCTCCCACTTGTTACTAAACCTTTTTTCTTTCAAATTCCTGCTGATTTTGGCCCTTCAGGCCAACAGGCAGTGTTTTCAATGAGAAACCACATGAATTCAATCAGACTCCAAAGGGTGCAGTATGTATCTTTCTGTGACTTCTCTGCACTTTGATGATCATTAATGAAATTTATGTTTTGCACTTCATGGAGTAGAAAAGGATATAATTCCTTATCACGCACAGATCCTTAAGTCATGATTTCTTCCACTTGTTATTAACCCTTTTTTCATTCAAATTCCTGCTGATTTAGGGCTTTCAGGCCAACAGGCAGTGTTTTCAGCAAGAAAACTCCTGAATTCAATCAGACTAAAAGGGTGCAGCATATGTCTTTCTGTGAGTTCTTTGTTCTTTGTTGATCATAGATGAAATCTATGTTTTACACTTCATGGGGTAGAAAATGATCTATATTCATATCACTCACAGATTTTAAGTCATGATTTCTCCCACTTGTTATTAACCATTTTTTCATTCAAATTCCTGCTGATTTTGGCCTTACAGACCAACAGGCAGTGTTTTCTGGGAGAAACCTCCTGATATTCAATCAGACTCCAAAGTGTGCAGTATATATCTTTCTGTGACTTCTCTGTACTTTGATGATCATAGATGAAATCTATGTTTTGCACTTCATGGAGCGGAAAAGGATATAAGTCCATATAACCCACAGATCTTAAGTCATGATTTCTCCCACTTGTTATAAACCATTTTTTCATTCAAATTCCTGCTGATTTAGGCCATTCAGGCCAACAGGCAGTGTTTTCAGGGAGAAACCTCCTGAATTCAAACAGATTCCAAGGGGTGCAGTATATATCTTTCTGTGACATCCTGTACTTTGGTGATCATAGATGAAATCTATCTTTTACATTTCATGCGGTAAATATGATCTTAGTTCATATCACCCATATTTCTTAAGTCATGATTTCTCCCACTTGTTATTAACCCTTTTTTCGATTCAAATTCCTGCTGATTTAGGCCTTTAAGGCCTTCAGGCATTGTTTCAGGGAGAAACCTCCTGAATTCAATCAGACTCCAAAGGGTGTAGTATATCTCTTTCTGTGACTTCTCTGTATGTTGATGATCTAGATGAAATCTATGTTTTACACTTCATGGCGTAGAAAAGAATAATAAGTACATATTGACAGTGTTGCCCCCCTATAGTCTCCTGTTTAAGATTGCAGATTTTCAGGACAGATAAGCCAAAATTGGAAAATGACCATAGCTGGAATTTTCCTTTATGGGAATGCAGGGGGAGAAAGATTGAAATGGTCAATGTGAAACAGGTTTTCTGGAAGGCTGGAAATTAGTATATATAAAGGGTGTGCAAATAAAGAGAGGGATTTGATTTAGGATTTGATTTAAGTTTGGAGATTTGAATATGGAGACTGGATAGATAGAGGTTCAGTGGAGGAGAGATGGGAATTGGCCATCTTGTAAAGATGTTAGCCATGTAAGCTTGGCCATGTGGCCACCGGGGGCCTGCAACCCTTGGCGGCCCAGGCTGGCAGCATGTGTATTAAATGAAGTTAAGGAGTTTGCAGATTTAAACTCCGTGTTGGGGTTTATTTTGCTGAGTTTGATTTGTGTCTAAAAGATGCCGTATAAAAGTTAGACCTGAGAAAAAAGTAAACTTTGCTGGTTTGGCACCATAGAGTTCCTGCTACCTGAAGGTGACAAGGAGAAGAAGCGTGAAAGACAAGGAGGAGCCGTCAAAGGAACATGTCTTTAAACATCTGGAGATGGACTCTGTTTGGACATTAGTGAGATGATTAGGACTGAGAGACTGAGGATAATTGGGGCAATCTGGGAAAAGACTTTAGACAATATTGAGAAAAGTTTTGGAAAATGTTAAAGTATTCTGAGTCTTACATGTTTCTTTTGTAGTTATCAGGATAATTTGAAATCACTTTGTTAAAAATAAAATAATCTGTGCTGATAGTTTTACATTGGTTTGGTTTTTGGGTTGAGAAGGCTGGGGATGATTGTAAGAACCCACGAGTGAAGAGTTTAAACTGTGTTTTAAAGTTTTTCTTTTTAGGTCTGAAAGAGGGAAAAAAAGCAGAGAGAAGCTGGTCGCTGATGTTTGCATATCAATGGTAAAGGTGATCAGTAAAAAAGCTAATAAAGAGTGTGTAGCCTGCTTTGTAGAGAGAAGCAGGCAGATAGGTGTAAACACTTAAAGTTAAAGTCAAAAAATCTTTTTTTACCCACTTTCAGTTGGCGACTCAGTGGGCTGCCATCCTCTGGTTAATTAACCCAAAAAAATAAAACCCTTTCGTTAATTACCTTAACAGCCAACAGTCAAAAAATAAATAATAAAGTTACAAATGGTAAAGTTAACTATAGTAAAGTGCAGACATAGATCTAAAATAAACAGGTTTTATAATTTGCCTCTTTATAAAAATTCTGTGGGCATGCAGTGCAAAGCCCTCTGTGCATGGTAAATATGTGATTAAGATAAAGTGCTTGCCTATGCCAAAATGGTTAATTAGTAAAGAAAAAAGTAATAAGTTTAATGTAAATCTGCCTAACAAAATCCAGTATGTATTTAAAAAGCCAAATTTGCCAAAAGTTTAAAAGTTAAAAAAAAGTAGTAGCCTACTCAATATCGATTAAAGATTTGTGCAGCCACAACAGTCTAAATAGAGTTGGAGACCTTGTGTTCCATAAGTTACATGATTTGGTTATTCCCTCTTAAATACTTAATAATTCGTAAATGCCCATTTCAAAAGTGATGTGTGATGTGTGTACTGGCTAATATAAAAGTCATGTTTTTGCCTAAGGGTATTACAGTTTTGCCTAATTGTACCAAAAATTTTGCCTGATTGTGTTTAAATAGATAGTA
>PVHY01029951.1:0-13825 GCA_004024945.1 Uropsilus gracilis
TGGAGGTGCAGGTGAAAGGGGTCCCCGTAATGACCGACGAGAAGACCCAGATTGCACACAGGAAAAGAAATATTTCCCCAAAGGATTTTGTCTTTTATTGGCTGCTTCTGGCTGAAGGAATTTACTTATTTTATTTTATTATTTCTTTTGAGAGTAGGTCTCGCTTTGTTGCCCAGGGAGCCACAGACTCAACGTTGTCTGGGGCACCCCAGACTCAAGCGATCCCCAGCCTCAGCCTCCCAGGTAGCTGGGATTACAGGCACGTGCCACCACGCCGAGCTATTTTTTGAGACTAGGTCTCGCTATGTTGCCCCGGGCGGGTCTCAAACCCATGGATTCAAGCGATTCCTAGTCTCAGTCTCCCTCCCTAGGCTAAGATTAAAGGCGTGCGCCACTGCTCTTGCCTAGTTGAAGGAGTTTAGAACAAGAAATCAGAATGGAAGGATGGGAATAAAAGAACCAAGTTTCTCAGTAGACAAACAAGGTAAGATTTTCACTTGCAAATTGCTACATTCTTACTATTTTATCTGCTTTAAACAGGTCTAGCCTGTGGATGTTCTCACAGGTCTGAAAAGGGCAAGATGAGATAGCTAGACAAGGGAAAATATGTGTGCAATAGGTTTCCCCCCAGCTTCTCAGCTGCCTCTCACTTCTCAAACATGAAGTAAACGCTGGACAAGCTGACGTTCCCCCATTATTCCTGTAACAGTCTCCCAAATGCCATAGATGCTCTGGTGATTGGATCATTTGAAAAGAGCAGAGGAAAAAAAAAAAAAAAGCAAGAATTGGTCATGGGTAAGTTGGGGGCTGCTTTTTCCCCTTCTTGACAGCATCTACTTTTTGTTTAACTTGTGATGGTGTCTAACCCCAGTGTTCTGAGAACATCTGCTCTGCCAGCCAAGGGTGAGGGTTTTATGCATTCTGGGAACTAAGTGGGTGAGCGCAGTGGTCAGACTGCAGATTCCAGGCAAGAAACAGGATTCAGGAGCCTGTGGTCTGTATGCAAATCTCTACTTGGTTGTTTGTTCTCCTTTTCTATGAAGCAGAGATTGCTGAGTGTTGATGGCTCATGATTATGCTGCCCGCCAGCCCCGAACTGTCACACAGTTACTTCAGTATTATAAATATAGATGTTTAGGGAGTTAACAATACCAGGAGTGCTAATTCCAATCTCTTATATTAAGCCATGATGGCGTTTATTGATCTTTTCTAGCTATTGACCCAGAAATGGGAAATAAGAAACCTGTTGGACCAGGTGCTAAAATTCTCAGAGCTGGACTGCTTGGCAAATGGAGGCTTGAGTTTCAGAATTAGGATTAAGGATCAGGCAGGAAATGGCCGTTTCCCCTAAATGTGTCTGAGCATATGAATCAAGGTCCTGGTAGAAGCATACTCAGAGGGAGCTGGTAAAGGAGAACTTAATGAAGGGAATGTTTGCAAAGTGGGGGAAGCTATGGGACATGGGGTGGGCAGGTCAAGCCCTTGGGATCAGGGGCTTTAGAAAACCTAGAGGGCGAAGAAGTGATACCTGGTAAGAAGCAGGTCTCTGGAAAGGTTTCCCTACCGTTGAACACCCCCAAGAACTTGTGGGGGGGGAAGAGCTTTGAGGACAGAGCCCATGTGAAGCAGCAGAAGCCAGGAGGGTAAATGCCTCGGTCCTTCTGTGTTTCCATCTTCTGCTGATGGCTTCTATTTGGGCCAAACCCAGCCCAACACCACAGGACAAGCAAACCTCATTCCTGTGATTCATAGAACCAGAACCAGTCCGCCTAGCACAGTGCAGGATGGAAAAGGGACAACTGGAAATCTACAGGGGTACACGCAGTCTCCAGCATAGACCACCACCGACCTAAGGAGATACACTTGCCTCAGAAGCTGGTAAAGAAAGCAGGTTGGACAGGCTTGTGATTTTATTCCTGTAGTTGTTCCTAGTCATATAGATGCACAGAATGTCTGGAGAAAGGAAACGGGAGGACCAGTAGCTCCTCCTCGCTAGAGATTGATCAGAGGATGCCATACAGAATACAAGAAGCTCAGTTAAAATGAAATGTTGGACATTAGGAAGTCATGAATTTTTTTTAGTGTAAGTATATCCCCAACATTGCATGGGATACACATACACTGACACCGAAAAGTTGCTATTTAGTTGAAATTTCAATTTTAACTGGGAATCTGTATCTTGATTGGCTAAGTCTAATCCTAATTAGTCAGGGAGGTATAGAGAAGGCTTTTTAAGTTTATCTATGGAACCCAGTTCCTTCTCAACTCCATCCTTCCCTGCAGTATAGTGAGAAGAAAATGCCTTAGTAGAACAGGGGATAGAATTCCCAAAACTATGCTCTTTCAACAACAGTCTTTGAAACATTAAGTGAAAAAGAACAGAAGAAAGCAAAGCAAGGAAGTGTTTTTGTGGTCAGGAGAGTTTGAGAAAATCTTTAAAAAAAAAGAGAGAGAGTTTGAGAAAATCTTAAGACCTCTATTTTTGGAGCTCTCCTGGCAACTCATGCTACTAATTACTGTGACACCAAGAATAGGGTTTCCTTGTTTTATTGAAGAAACATCATCACAACAAACAAATAACAGACCCAATATCCCGTTGTTCACCAATGACCACAGGTTTCCACTGAAATACCACTTAAAGTTAGGCGAGCCATTTGGCTTACCTGCCAGTAAATAGAATTTTATCTTTATCGCTGGATCTTGCTTTAAGGCTTAACTTGCATTTATAAAGAGGATTCAGAGCATCTCAAATGTATGCCAAGTGACAGCATTCTTTTTTAATAAGATGTTAGATCTTCTGCTAGATACTATGTGGTTTTGCTGAGTTTAATAGGAAGAATCAATTAAAACCAAATTATCCTATAACAGGAGCACCTTAGATTAGTCAGAGAGAAAAGGGTAGCTAAAACCACCAGTTTTCTCTGCCTCCCAAGGTCATTTTTGGAAAGAAGTGGATTAATGTTGTGAAAACTTTAGCAAAATACTACTGTGCCATCCAAAGTATTATTATTATTACCCTCACTGAAGAGTTAGTGGGCTAATTTTGTGTCCAATCATAATTCTACCCTGTGTTGAGAAGCATGAGGAAAGGGAGATCCATCAGTTAGGGCATTAGCAAAGGGGCTAAGTAGTATAGCACATGACATGGGTGTTTCCTGGATGACAACAGGGGCCCTTGAATGACAATGGCTGTGTCTCGCTTACATTTGTCTCCCCAGAAAATACATCAGTGCCTGGTTCCTGATGGCAAGTGGGTACATGCTTGCTAACTGGAAGAAGGAATGAAAGAATAAATGAGGACCCTCTTCCAGTTCTCTCCATAGCATTGAAGACACAGTGCTGGATTTTGGTGGAGAGGCTTTGTGGAAGGTGAGGTAGAAGGACTGATCTGCCAGAGATTGGACACAGTAGTCTGTTGCCTGGTAACACCCATGACTCATGGATGTTGGAGCATGAAAATGACAGTACAATCCTATAGCACAAGCAGAAGCCTGGAGATGCCTGACATAATACAAGAAACTCCAGGGAGCCTGGGAACAACGAATGTCCTATAAACAACACATACTATAGACCTGTCTGATGGATGGGACATACTAATACTGAAAGTTATTTGTTGTTTATTAAAATTAACCTATGACAGTGCCTCCTGCATTTTCTCAACCCTAAAGAGAGGAACATCGCGATGAGTTTATTACTGGTTTTTAGGGGTGCAGTGGAGAGATGATTGAGAAAAGATTTTTCTAGGAAAGATAGGAACTGAGCTGCAAAGGATTCAAGTCTGACTGTGAGCGGCTCAGGCAAAAGACTTCAGGGAGAAGATGGGGGAGAAGTTGGCAACAGGGTCAGAGAATGGCTCAAGTCTGGTCTGACCAGCGTGAGAGGCTGTGGACTTGGTGGTGAGCAACCCAGCTAGATAGTTGGGCAGGTCTGGCGATTTTCACCCCATCTCGCACCCCTGGGCCAGTCTGAGACCCCCAAGCATGCTTCTGTTCCCTTGGTGGACCACAGGCTATGAAGAGGCAGGACTAGATCTTTCTGAGTAAATGCAGCATCATTTTCTGGTCAAGCAGTGCTGAACATTAGTCTCCTTCTGTAAGTAAGGGGCAGTAGCAAGCCTTGCTGCATGGTGTGTATTTCTCCAAGGACAGGGTCAAAACATCTCTAGATAAGGTGAGGGGAAGGTGAGTGAATACTAAGGGTGACTTGTCAAGATGAGATGGCATGGAAATAAAACAACTTCTAACTTAATCTTTTCACTTTTCTACTGCAGCATCGATATATAATGAAAAAGGGAGAAATCACTTATCATGATCTAGAGAAGATGTGAAAATGCTTGCGCAGCCTTTATTGAGCATCTACTATGCTCTAGATGGCAACATACACAATTTCCTTTACTCTGCAGGACAATGCTACTGCTGTACCTAAGATACTGCTACTGTATATGCAAGCTACTACTATTGTAGAGGTAAGTATCTTCAGTAATACTACCACAATTGATATGCATCTCCTTGAGGTTCATGCTTATTTGCTTCTCTATGATAATCACTCAACCAACAATTGATTGTTTTGGAATTCAAACCTGATTTCACTCCCATATCTATATTGTTTCCATCATATCACACCCATAGACATAGATCCACAGAAAAATAGCAATTGTTGAGCATTATGACATACATTGTGAGAGGTGTAAGGAGAGAACTCCTCATTCTGTGTTATGGACACTGAAGATGACTTCCCAGGGGAGGTGATGCTTGTATAGTGATTGACAACATTATTCATCTTCTGATCAGATTACTGATCAGATCAGCCAAATGGCAATGCCTAAAGACAGCTCTCAAGTAAGGGAAGTATCGATAGCTTTGAAAACACTGTATTTCAATCTCTAAAACTCTCATTAGCTTCCTAGAATCTTTTCATAAATATATAACTATTCTACATTAATGTCACATACTTAAATTCTCATCCTTGTATCTAGGACACCCACTAAAATCATTAGTTATATTCATTACATGGTCATTATTTATAATCTTCAGTGACTTAGATGATTATAGTTTGGTACCATTTTTGTCAGAAACACTGCATTCGCAGAGAAATATGTTTTCAACATTTTTATAATTCTATAACCTACATGAATGGTTATAAAGTTGGGTTGACTAAATTCCTCCCACATAATTATTTCAATTATATAAAATGTTACTTACATAACTGGGATGGTATTAGAGTTGTAAAATATTCAATTCTGTAATTATGTAAGATTAAAATAAGTAAAAAGAAAGACCTGAAATTTTAGAAACCTATTCCTTAGTACAAAATGAAATAGGTCTCTTTCTATGTATATATATATATACATATATATATATATGTATATATATATACATAGAAATATATATATTATTTCTTCAATTTGAAGGTTGTATCCATTTCTATATTTAAAAAAGGACCACTCAATGATAAAATATGAAAGAAAAAACTTTTTTGTATTGATTACATATACATATCTTCACATCATTGCAAAGAAAAAAATTTTTTTAAGATTTTGCTTTCTTAAAAGACAGTAACCTTGTTTTAATTGAAAGCCTTACTGAATTTAGTCTTGCTCCTATATTTTGATCTGTTATTGTTGTCATCTTTCAACCCAAACTTCACTTTTACATCATTTCTCTGGGAAACTCTTGACCTTCCTACCCTTGGTTAATACTTATTTTTCCACAGCAGCTTATCTGTACATGCATTAGGACTTTTAAAAGGTTTTCTTATATAAAATTGCTATCAAAATAGGCTCAGGGCACTGCTCTTCACTCAGAAAGCTTCCAAAGCCATGGTGGAATGCCTGATTTCATGACATGACTCCTCAGAAGCCACAGGAAGTAGGATGTTATTCTGGCCTTGGCTAAAACATTGGCAAGGAAGGTAATGTGTTTGAATCTCCGATGTGTTCCTCAGGGAGTCTTACAAATTTGGAAGCTAATACTTACTAAAAAATACATTTGCAATAATGATAAAATTATGACTTTCTTATGACATAAAATGAATGTGAATCAAAGATTTTGTGTAACTCGGAAATTAAAGATGAGGGTACTGGTAGTCATTACAATCAGTTCAAAAGAGAATCATACCAACAGAGTGAGGTGAAGAATGGGAAGTGACTGTATAGATAGAGGCTATTATATGCTCAGTATCCACAGGGATGCAATTTACATTTTTATGGCCAGGCATTATTTGTGTTACAGTCAATTCTCTCCAAGTTAGCTTTCATGAAATAACTTAGAGGTAAACAAAGGCACAGAAGGCCCGATGAACGAGCTAGACAGGACAATTAGTAGATTTCAAAATCTCACACTTTTTCTTAAGCATTATTTTCCTTAGAGGCTGTTTTGGTGCATCTGGCATCTTTGTTGTTACAAATAAATCAAGATTCAGAAATTATATAGCAAATAAAACAAGTTGGGGTCCCAGATTCACACATAGGAACGTGACACTGAAATCCATTTTGGATGATAACATACAGATGAACAATTCTTTTGAGGGTCTGGCATTAACGATCGTTGAACACAAAAACTGAAATAGCTTTCTATTTTCTGTCCATGAATCACAGAATACAATATAAGCATTCTGAATGGTTACATCAGTGAGCCAGCAATCTCTCTGTCACTCACATATCTACCTCTATAATAACAGCGATGTAATAACAGTCATAACAATCAAAACCATGACAGCCAAAATGTACCTGTTCTCAACACGTACCCTGCATGATGTTAGGCTTTTTTGTCTATAATTCCTCAAATTTAATTTTTTTTAATTCCACTTACAGTGGACATAATTGTGCCTTTTATTTTGAATAACAATCCATGCCTACCTTTCTCCAAGTCCACCCTTTTAATAAAAAACATCTAAGCAAACAGTTTCACTGAGGGATCTGAATGATGGTATTTCAGCAGCAGCACAGGCCAGGGTGCTGTTTTTGACCTTGGTTTCCTCCACAGCTCAACTTTCTTCTCCTTTGTTTTAAGCTGCAGAGAGTTTTAGATAATGTTTCATCTCCATGCAATGCTTTGAGAAATCTGTCAAGGTCTGAACACCTTCACCCTTCTCTTTCTAGGAGGTGAGACGTTTGGAAAAGACTTGAGTGCTTTTCCTTAACAAAGTGGGTGTTTTCCATTAACAGCTTTTGACTTTGAGCCATTTGGAGAGAAAAGATCTGAGAGTAATGCAATGAAGTTTCAAAACCAGCACCATTTGGGGGAACTTAGATGCTATCTAGGCTACCCTCACTGGCAACACTGAAGTCCTCTTCTTGGCACTCCTTGTTCTCTTCTGTCTCTGCCCTATTTACCAGCTTGGTAAGTCCTTTAGTACCTGACTGTGCAAAAAAAGAAATATGCTGAGTTTAACTTTCTTTTTTTGCACACACTAGGGAGCTAAGTTTAGTGTCTGTTGCACTGATTTTACAGACCACTCTCTTGTCCTTAGTTACCACCTTAATTTTTCTCTGACTCTCCACATTCATTTTCCTGCTTTGCATAGTCGTAAAAAGAAAGCAAAAAGCAAGCACTCCCCAGAGCACTGGACATAAAGGAGGTTTCCCCAGGCCTACACTTGAGCCTCCTCCACCCCCTGATGGAAAGGGTTAGAATAAGGAAGTAGGGTGAGTCATCTCTCTTGCCACACCCTCCGGGAAACCCCTAGCTCCATCTGCCTCTTGGGTGCTCTGTAGCCAAAGTCCTGGGTCAAAGAATACATTATCAGAAAGAAGATCAGGATTTTTCTGTAGAATGTAGCGACCATTGGATTCAAAGCCGCAGCAATGGAAAGGCTAGACGTAAAAAGAAAAATCTTTGAAGTGTGGGTTTGATTTGAGTAATTCGTTTGCCTAGAAGTTGCAGTTGTAAACATTCCTTACACATTCTCGATGAATGCTAGGAGGAATTCTAGGCTAGCCTATTGTAAACAATAATCAGAGCTTTTCATGCCCTTTTGCCATTAGTCTCTATGACCAGCACCTGTGGTATTGCCTCCTCCCTGTGATTGTGCACACCTAGGCTCAATGTGCGTGCACACCTACACGTGTACATGTGCAAGTGGGCACACCTGGGTCTTGGAGGGGGGGAAGGTGGCATCACCATAAGAGAAAGACAGTGCCTAAAGGGGGATGCCAGGAAGAATATCACAGAGGGCATACGCTAGGGAGTGAGAAGAGAGTGTGAAGATTCCTTGGGGGTAGGAGGTGGGTTGCCTGCTTGCCTCCCAGCACCCCCTGCCTTGGTATCTCGTCTGCCTAGCCTGCCTGCTTGCCATCCTGTTGGCACAGCCTCCGTGTGCAGTGAGCTGTGTGCCTGGGTCCCTGAGAGCATAAGAACCTGTAAAATCCTCCAAGGCTATGGACATCTTCATTAACTGCTAGAACTGATAATGAACCTACCCAGATTGGGATGGTTGCAAAAACACCGCTTAGCCCATCCTTACACGTGGCTGAAGTACAAGTAGCATTGTCTTGGTGAGGAGGATTCATTCCCACTCTTCACTGCAGTTAAGAGCTGCAAGGAGATAACCCTCTCAACAGTTGGCTAGGAAATGTGGTCAGGGATTCCCCTGGAAATATGCTGCTTGCCACAGGGACAAGACTTGGAAGAGGTAGGGAAGTCCCTGATTGCTGTTGTGGGGGAGAAAATGTGACTTGGCTACATCACTGGGTCGTTTCTGTCACTGGGCTTTGGAAATAAAGAGACCGAGAAAAACAAGGGACAATGAGAAATGATGGTGGAGTGTAACCAGTTCTTGTTGCCAGTTGTAAGGGAAGTTTTAGGCTCACCAATCTGTAGGTTATTGGTTCTAGCCGTTACACAGACACACCAGACAGGGCAGGGCTGGGGCTGGGGCTGGGCTGGAGCTGGGGCAGGGATGGGGGTGGGTGGGAAGCGAGGGTGTACAGGGGTAAAGAGGGTGCAAGGAAGGAGTAGAGGGCCAGCCTCCTAGGAATCTTCACTCTCCCTGGGCTCTCTCTGGCTCTTGTGTGCTCTCATCCTGTGCTCTTACCTTGTGCCCTTTGTACCCCTTTCTCCCTCCCTCTTCTAGGCCCAGGTGTGCGGTGCTGGTTACAGGCTAATGGAGGAAAAAGCCTGATGAAATGCACTTACCTTATATTCTCCCACAGAGATAGTTTTGAGTAGGCAAGTTTCTGAGATGCCCCTAATGGGATAATGCACAGATGTCTTTCCCTGTCTCTTCAGGATTTGAGTTAGCGCTCTGTGATAATGAGGAATGATTGGCACCTGGCGGGGCAACCTTAGAATTATGGGGTACAGGATTTATAAAGAAGGAATATAAATACATCAAAAGTACTTTTCCTAACTCTCAGGAGGTGATGCTGAAAGTGGAAGCACAGCCATGTTCACTACCACAGATCACTCCCAAACTAGCCACATTCTACACTAACATGTGGAAATACCGTTGCTGAATTTGCTGTCCACTTACCCTTTAGCTATAGAATGAAATTGTTTTAAAAAATAGCTAAGCAGAAAGAGGAATGTGGGAAATTTCTCAGATAAACTCTCTCCACCCGTTCTTTGTACATCTGAGTAGTATCCCACTTTTCTTCCCACTGCAACCTTGCCCCCGCCACACATGAAAACAGATGTGGAAACACACACACATATCATAGACCCCAGGTGGGAAAACAACTTGACTTTGACTTCTGTTTATTCTCTGCTCATCTTTCTATAACATGTAATCCACTTAATCTTCTAATACAGTAGCTCCTGCTCCAGATCCTGACTTCTAAACCCTGGCAGAATGTGTGTGTGTGTGTGTGTGTGTGTGTGTCCATGTTTGTCCTGGACTCTCAAGGTGTACATTCACCCACTAATCAAGAGACTAATCTCTGTAGTTGCTGTTGGTGAGAATGATAATGCATGATCTCAGGTAACTGGCTCTCATAACCCAAGTTTCAGGCAAGATGGCAGCTGCTGAAAGAGATGCTTCTAGAGCTTGGGACCTGACTTTGTTCTCTCCAGTTAACACCAAGGAGACACATTTATAAGGAACTTTTATCTAGGGGGTCCCTTGTCACCTATGTCACCTATTGGGTTGTTTTTCAATGTTCAGCCAAACTTGAAGTTTTATTTCACACCATGTTGCATAGTTGATATTGTCCAGACTTTTGCCTATAAAAATAATTTACATATTTTGCAAATAGAATTATTTATTAATAAGTTCTGAATGGCCTTTAAACATGATTAGAATTTCATGGAGACAACCACTTCATTTTATTTAAATTTATTATTAAAGCGCTTTATTGCTTCCTTCCTCTTTATTAGACCTTAGATAGCAAGTCATTATGAAGTCAAACTATGTAAACTATGTCATGTAAAAGACACTCACTAGCACTCATCCCCTTGCAGCCTGAGGTCTGTTATGTTAGTAAAGTGTCTTCTAAAGAGATAGATTCAAATTTTGTGTTCTGACTGCAACCTAGGCTCCCAGTTTCTTTTCATTCTTTCATGTCCTCACTCCTGCTCTTTTTCACCTGGCTGCTGACAGAATTCCTCTTGTTTCTACTAAATTCTCCTCCTATTCTGCCTCAGAGTATCAGCACATCTAAGCGCTTCACACGCTCCCTGAAATTACTCATATTGTCGCCATGGTTTTGGGGAAGGGTCTTAGTCATCTTTGAAACATTCTCCCACAGCGTCTACTTCAGTGTCTACAACATAGTAGGTGCTCAATAAAATGTTTACAAAATAGAATTCCTGTTGTTATCTGGGGGAATAGGGACTGCCCTGTTTAAATTTCTTTTTTTTATGGGTTTTTTCGCCTGCACGCAGCAGCTGCTCAGATATTAAACCTTAAGGACCAGGATAGACAAGAGGTTTATTTTTAGATAAGGGAAAAACAAACTAAAAGAGTTTACACCCTCACAAGTGTTTTAAATGGAATAGAGCCCCATTTCCGCTCTTTAAGGAGCTTTGTGAGGTTTACTTTAGTTTTAGGGCACTTCTGGTTGAAAACCCAGGCTGTGTCCTTGACTCCCTATCCTGTTGCTCTAGTTGGCACCAGATGAATCTAATCAACACAGGTGGGCCTGAGGCGCGTCTCCCTGAGGCAGGCCTGTTTGAGTGTTACCGTGGCTCTGCTTTTTTAAAAAATTGTATATCTCTCTTCACTCCCCCTTTCCTCTTTTTATTCTTTTTTTTTTTTTTTTTGCTCTCCATTTACAACCAATATTCCCCTAAACCCAAGTCTGCCCAGGTAATCACTTTACAGTCAAAAGGGGAAGTGGCCTTATCAGGCCTCAGGCTAGTCTTAGTCTCAATGAAAGGAACTAGGTTCATATTGGGTCCCCGGCGTCACTATCACATTTTGTAAGTAGCCACACTAAGACTAGCCAGGACACTCATTGACAAACTGCTTGGTAAAGGGCCAGATAGCAAATATTTTATGCTTTGGAAGTTACCCAGTCTCTTTCACAACTACTCAACTCTGCTGTTTGATCTGGAGAAAAGTTACAGATGATCCATAAATAAAGGGGTGCAGCTGGGTCCCCGAGGCCACTTTATTTACAAAACAGATGGCACACAGATTTGGTCTGAGGGATTTGGTTTGCGAACTCTAGCTTTAAACTAAGAAAGTTTTACTGACTTAATCCCACACCTGGATATGATGGTCCTTCCCCAGAACCCTAAGTACGTTGACACACTTGAATGACAGTTCACTATGGTGCAATAGTAATCTCAATAGTGACCTAAAGATTTGATGCCCAATCAAATATGTGATTTTTAAGCTGGAAGTAGCTTCCTTATTTGGATAAAGCAATTTAAATCTCACCAAGTCTAATGTACTTGTAAATGGAAGATAGAATTAATGACAGCCATTCAAGAAAATAGTACATTCTTCAGAATGGCCTGTTCTCTTGGGGTCTGCTGGGTCATCAAATGATTGGATGCTAATGGACAAGAATTACGTACTTCATGAAACTGTGATACTGCTTTGCTTGTTAATGGAAGTGCTCATTAACTACAGATTTATGATTCTGAGTTCCCTTGTTCTCCTGTTTCCCGATATCAATGATGTCCTCTGCTAGCTTCCATGGTCCATGCTGAATCTTTGCTTTCTGTTAAGTCCAATATGAGACTACATTGTGATAGATCCTCATAAGTTGAAAATATTCAAAATAAAAAATGCATTGGTAAACAAAAAGAAAGAGAAAGATATAAAGAGAGAAAAAAGAGAGAAAGGAAGGAAAGAAAGAGAAAGAGAAAGAGAAAGAAAGAAAAAGTAAAGAGAGAGAACGGAAAATAGAAGGGACAAGAAAGTGAGGGAGAGAGGGAGGGAAGGAGGGAGGGAGGAACAGAAAGAGAGAGAGGGAGGGAGGTAAGGAGGAAGGGAGGGAGGGAAGAGAGGGAAGGAGGGAAGGAAGGAAGGAAGGAAGGAAGGAAGGAAGGAAGGAAGGAAGGAAGGAAGGAAGGAAGGAAGGAAGGAACTACAGCCACAAAATGGAGTTGTTCAGGCCAAGTTCCAGCAAGATTTACCATTGCAGTTGTAACATTCCAAAGTAAAAATTTAAATTGATCAGTGTGGAATTTTCTGGACAGCACTAGTGAGATCATCTGCATGAGGGGACTCTTTCCACTTCCGTAAGGGAATATGACTTTGCCTAAAATAATCTGTCTTTTAGAATGACTTTGTTCTACTTTCTTTATGGCTATTAAACCTTCCATTTTGTATTTCTAGCAGTGTCTTTCTGCTTGCTGATGGGGTGCAACTTCATCCTTGAGCATCGCCAAGCACATCTTTAAGGTAGACTTGGTTGGATTTTTTTGTTATGTAACAAGCTAACACCCATCACAACAGCCTCACCTCCCTTAAATGTGCTGAGACACTTGGGTGAGACCATCTAGCACAAATCCTGTTCTAAAGTGTTAAACATCTCAGGAGCAAGAGACACAGATGGGCATGTTACAGACATGATGGGATGGTAAAAACAACACACAATACCACCACACACACACACACACACAACAAAACCAAGACTACTGGCAATACAGTACATTGTTGGGTATGGGTTGTTTACCTCCACACCCCTGTGACTATCTGGGACTGTGATTGTGCTCCTGCATTTATCATTAGAAGGTGCTGAACAGCACAGCTTATCCCTGGAGAAAATAAAAATTTGAACTCCATTTTTTCCTGAATGCATGTTACTGTTACTGGGTGAGGGGAACACTCCTTTTAATTTTAATTATTGAGGGTTCTTCCACCCGTGTACAAGCAGCTGCCAAAGTCACAAAAATTTAAACAACAGGGGTTTATTTTTTAAAAATTTTTAATTTAATTTAATTTTTTTTTTTTTGAGACTAGGTCTTGCTATTTTTGCCTGTAGAACCGCAAGCTCTCGTTGCCCAGGGTACCACAGACTCAAGCAATCCCCAGCCTCAGCTTCCCAGGTAGCTGGGATTACAGGTGTGTGCCACCATGCCCAACTATTTTTTTTGGAACTAAGTCTTGCTACAGGTCCCGGGCAGGACTCAAACCGTGATCCCTAGCCCCGGCTGCTTCATAGGCTGAAGCTTACAGGCATGAGCCACTGTGCCCGGCCTAAACAACAGGGTTTTATTAACAAGGGAAATTAACCAGGAAAACGAAAAATCCTCAAAGCCACAAGGGCCGGTTATCTTACCCCAGTCACCGTTTATTAGAAAGCCCCAAACTCATGTCCAAGATGGTGCCCCTTTGCCCCTCCTAACCTGAGAGGTAGGTACTCAACAAAGTCCAGTCTTTCTCCAGCATCTTCTCTTTGCTTCTTCTCCAGTGTTCCAAGCTGCTCTGCTTC
>PVHY01029952.1:0-13825 GCA_004024945.1 Uropsilus gracilis
TCTTGCTATTTTTTTTGCCTGTGGAACCGCAGGTTCTCGTTGCCCGGGGTACCACGGACTCAAGCAATCCCCAGCCTCAGCTTCCCAGGTAGCTGGGATTATAGGCGCGTGCCACCACGCCCAGCTATTTTTTTGGAACTAGGTCTCGCTACATGCCCCAGGCGGGACTCGAACCGCGATCCCTAGCCCCGGCTGCTTCATAGGCTGAAGCTTACAAGCACGAGCCACCGTGCCCGGCCTAGAATTAGGTGGTTTTTAATTAATAGCAATTAATTTGGATACATTTAATTTGGATACATTTCTAAGTGGTATAAGAGCTTCACATGTAGGCCAGGTGTGGTGGTGCGTGCCTGTAATCTCAGTTTCCTGGGAGGCTGAGGCTGGGGATCACTTGAGTCTGTAGGTTCAAGACACCCTGGGCAACATAGCAAGAACTAGTCTTTTTTTTTTTTTTTTTTACTAGGTCTTGCTATTTTTGCCCGTGGAACTGCAGGCTCTCGTTGCCCGGGGTACCACAGACTCAAGCAACCCCCAGCCTCTGCTTCCCAGGTAGCTGGGATTACAGGCATGCACCACCACGTCCAGCTATTTTTTTTTTTGGAACTAGGTCTTGCTACCGGCCCCAGGCGTGACTCAAACCGCGATACCTAGCCTCGGCCGCTTCATAGGCTGAAGCTTATAGGCCGTGAATTAGTATTCTTCTTAAGGTCTTTTAACTTGTGTTCCTTTTGTCTCGACTATTCTTTCTGTAGAGTGACTTTCTCATGCAAGTCACTGAGACCTTCAAATGCCATCTCGACTGAGGATTATACTACCCCATACATACCTTCCAGGACCATACTATCACAAGCAAGCCATCTCCCACATATATTTACTTCATTAAAAAAAAAAAAAGCCTTTCAAACTACTCCACTTTATCTGTGTGCTTATTTCTGCTTCCCCACTCAAATATAAATTCTCTGGTTGAGGATAAGCACTTGGGTTGAAGTTTATTTTGCATCCCCGAAGTGCAGAACATGCCTGACACTGAATAGGAACTCCAATATTTGTTGGATGAATGAGTGAACTTATAGAAAGAAGTTTTTTTTTAATTATTTTTCATTTCCTTTTCCATAACTTTATAGAGGGATAGTCAAAGAGTTATCGAGTATATCAATACATATCAAACAACTACTTACGAAAAAACTTACGCAAATGCTGGTTATCCCACTTGTGAATTATTTCCTCTAGATGTCCTCTTTATTTCTATTCTGGAGATTGAATGGTCTGAGAATAGTAATTAATTGAAATAAATCTAAATTTTGAAATAACCTGTTCTGTTTAGGACTGTTAGATGTGTTGAGGAAGATTCAAAATGTCTTGGAGTTTGTTTTTCTAGTTGGGGATATGAGACATGCACGAGAAACACCCAAAAGAGTTTTCAAAGACCACAAAGATAAAACTAAGAGCAAAAGGAATTCAGAATATTGGAAACATTCCGTCTTCAGTTGGTTTATATAGGAAGCAAAGTTTAAACATGCCAGGAATTTGTGGAGTGAAAGAGAATGTTAAAAAATGTTTTATTAGCCAATATTCAAATATCAGGCTTATAAACAGCACGCTAAGTGTCCCATTTATTATTTGACTGATAGTCAAGGGCAAATGTTGTTTCTTAACTCTGTCTCTATTGCTCTATCTTATCTATACCAAGTCTTCAGCTCCTGGTTAACTGCATTATTTCTGGTGAGACAGTTTCTCTAATCAAATCTTCTTTCACAGTGTTACAAATCCTATGCTTGTCTGTAAAGCCATACCCTCACGGGATTGTCGTGCTTTTAAATTCGATAATGCTTATGAAATGTTTAGAGCTGTGCCGAGCGTTCGTTCAATAAATCAATAAATGCCATCGTTATTATAAAAGAAATGCAACTGACAAAAAGACGATGAAATCGCGATCTCTCTACATGGAAGTCTCGAGACAGGCGTGGTCCACAAACCTTGTTCAAACCGACAAGATTAAAAACCGCGTCTCTTCTCAAAATCAACATCTGCTCGGCCCCAAGACAGCTCACCGGCGCAAGCCAGGATCCTTCCCGGAAGGTAAACATATTAAAAAGGGCGGGACAGAAGGCGGGTTCTGGATGGCGGAGCGGCCAGTTAAAAATGATTGGCAGCTGCCATGTCCACGTGCTTTGAGCTTCGAACCAGCTGTCGCGAGAATTCGATGTAAACAGACCAGTCCCCCTGTCCTCAGGCATCCAACCTGAGACGCTCAGGTGAGGTGGGCAGGAGTTTGGTGCACGATCCTTTCTGACAAAGTCATGCAGAAGCTGTTTGCAAAGGAAAAGAAAATGCATTTTACTCCTCCCCACCTGCCTGCGTTCGCAACCGAACCTGACATCTCGGCTTCACCCGAACCTTACATATTGTTGTGTTTTCCCTCGAGCTGGAGCGGATTGGATAAATTCAGGAGGCGGGTCCGCCTCTTTTCTACTTGCTGGTTGGCGCAGCTGGCCTCCAAGGGCGGTGCCCAGCCCCAGTCAGTTTGCTCCTGGGATTGGCTAGAAAGGTAGTTCCGCTGAGGCGTGGTAGGAAGTGGTAGCCGTCAATCACGAGGGGAGACTCCAAACAGTGAGCCTGGAGCTGGAGAACAGCGTTTACCGGCGGGGCGGCCGGTGAGAGAACTGTCGGGGCTCTGGCTTTGGGGAGGCTGGGGAAGGACAAGAGGCAAGCAAGCGTGAGGGGAGAGGGCTTGGCTGGCAGGAATTCGACGGGGGAGAGGAGTCGAGATCGGAGGGGGAGGGGAGACAGGGCAAGGGGCCAGAGGGCGGCCGGTGGCAGAGGTAGCTCGGCGTTGGAGGTTACAGGGGTAGCTCTGTGCGAGTATCTTTCGAGAGAGTGGGGCCTGAGGGACTGGCGAGGGTCCTCAGGCGATAGGACCCATAAAGGACAGTTCTTGGGAGGCTTTGTTTCGGGAAATAAAGGGTGGAATGGAAATGAGAGGACTGAGGGGCTGGAGGTAAAGGTACACCCTGAAGAAGGGGTAACTGAGCTAGTTGGGCAAAGGGTGTTCTGGTTTTAGCAGGTGGGATTCATAGGCTTGGGAGTTTTCAAATAAGTTTACTGTATGCTCTCTACTTACAAGAGATGGTTTTAGGGGCTTTCAAAATTACTGCCAGGCTGTGAGCTTTCCTGAACCCTGGAAGATCTTTAATATTGCTGTCAATACTCTCTTCACCTTAACTGAGTGTATCCATGCTCTCAAAACCTCTCCAGTGATTCAAATGCTTATTAGATATTCAAATATCAGGATTCATTGATGTGACCGTAATAGATAAGGGGCTTCTAAGTCATATACATTTTTATTACTCATTTAGATTCTGGTGATTAGGTTTCAATAGTAAGAGGCTAATAAATAGGATTTTAAAAACATTGTGAATTATGAACATGCAGTTTAAAAAAATGTAGATAGAGGTAAGATATTAGCCTCAGGTGTAAAATGCAATGACTAGATATTTGCAGATATTGCGAAATGATCATCACCATAAGTTTAGTTAATATCCATCACCATACATAGTTACAATATGCAGTCTTAATTGGCAGGTTTGGTCAAGTGTGTTTTTATTCTCTCAATATAAGATTTCAGTAAATTCTTTAATTTTAGCTTACAAAGGTTGCACTTTTGTTTTTCTAAAGTGATCTTATGCTAGACTTCTCACTCATGATCTGGTTCTCTGACCTTTTTAATTTAACAGTGGATCAAAGGGTTCTACAAGAATCTTAACTTGTTTTGTGGTTTTGGGGCTAGGTCCAAATAAAAATAAAATCTCATGATAATTTGAAGTTTTTTAATCTACTTTTTCTCCCTCCCTCTCCTTTTCTGATGTAAGGAGTTGCTGTAAAATTTCCATCACTTTAGGTATTTTGACAAGGGATCTCAAGTGAGCAACCATAAACCTTTCTTCCTACCCCCAACAATAATGGTCCATTTTCCCCATCTTTTCATTCTGGAAACAGGTTTTGTGAATGAAGTTATGGCTACAGATTCCCCCAGAAGACCCAGTCGTTGTACTGGTGGAGTTGTGGTTCGCCCCCAGGCTGTCACGTAAGCAAATTTCAGATAAGCCTAATAACTGAAGCAAAGGTTACTCAGAATAGTAACTAACATTCAATTTATCTTTCTGAACAATTCTTACCTTTGTATAGTCTTTTTAATTTGGCCATTATAAGATATTGACAAGACCAAGTAAAAGGAAATATTTGAGGTAGTGTTCATGTATTCAGTACATTTATAGAGTATATCAAGATCACTATGTTAAATACTAAAGAGCAGTGTTTTTGGAAATGCAGATATAAAAATTAGTGGGTCATTAAATCAAGTTAGTGGATCAGGACCTTTATTTTAAATCTGAAATAGAATAATAAAAAATATACTTGGAAGGTAGTATTTTTGTATGACACACACATACACAGAGATATTATGTTTATGTTTATTAGGTCATGATATAAAATGTTTCCTCAGAAAGTTTTAAAGTCAGTATCATAAAGACTACATTTCTGTTTTTTAAGCATTCTTTCACAAAGCATATGTATATATTGTAAGAGCTTTTCATCTAATGTGATTTTAAGGTATGTGTACTTGAAATCATTAATCAATAAGAAAGATGTCAGCAGAACAGCATGAGAATTTAGAGAGGGTATTTTACTGGAATATTTTAGTATTTTGCATCTGAAAAGGTTCTGTTAAAAGCTAACATTTATAGTGTCTTTTAAAGGCCGAATAGAATTTGGAAAATTAGAATTAAGGGAACATAGTGAAAAGATGTGGGAAAGGCAAGCTGTTTTCATAAGCAACATAGATGTTGACCATTTAAAGAAGTTTGAATGAACAATTATGACCCTTTAGCAGTTAGCTAAGGAGATAACTTGTTTTCTGCCTTTTAAAATGTTCATAAGGGAATTAGGGCATTTTGGACTATTTCCCTTTGACAGTTTAGAGTGTTACATAAAGATTGCCTTCTCAGACTAAGGAAAAGTATGTGCATATTATATTTTATCTTAACACTTTTATCCCTCCTCTAATTCCCGGGGCTATCTTTCTTTGCCAACTGTGGACCATGGCAACAAGTAAAGCATGTTATTAGCTATGGGTTAGGTACTATTTTGGTCTTCATTATACTAGCCATAAAAACAAAGCAAGAGAGAAATTAAATAAATTGTCCTTGGTAACAGTCAGGGAGGGAATTTGGGATTTAGCTCTACAACCTTTGTACTTATGCATTATTCTGTGTTGATTCACTACATGATATTCAGCATATATTGCTTTTTGTCACAGTGTATGTAATTTTGGCTTTTAAAATTTTTTTAAAAATTGTTCATTTTTCTTTTAACCACTCATGCTTGTTTACTTGATTTTTAACTACTGGATTACAAGGTTCTAAATATATATGATAATAAATAGGGATGGAGTCTTTCTTGTAATAGAACTTAATTCTAGTGGGAGAAAATATTAATAGATAATTAAGGGCTTTGATCAGCACATAGTATGTTGTGATAGAGAATTGACAGTGGGGAATATGACTTCAGGCTATCAGAGAAGGCTCTTCTGAAGAGCTAACCTTTGAATTGAGATCTGAAAGGGAGGAGAGATTATGGAAAGGAATTATGTAGAAAGAAAGCCAGTGCTTTCTTGAATCAAGAAAGCTCTTGATTGAAATGAGAGCTTGGTATGTTCTGAGATGTGAAGGTGCATATGACTGAAGCAGACTAGCATAAGAGTGTGGTAGGAAAATGAGTTTGGAGAGGTAGACCTAAGGAAAAAAATTTTTTTTAGCTCTAATCAGTTTTGTAGGTACCTATGGTATATACAATACATATCTGTGGTACATATTTTGAAGTAGACTTTTAATATGGAACTTCATTGTAAATTTTAGTATAATTTCCAATGTATTTTCCTTCAATTATATTTCTTCAGGTATAATTTTTCACATTTTTTTTTCTGAAATGAATTTGATTTGGTATTTAAAATTTTTTTTCTACTTACTGATAGTTATATACTTCCCACTTTAAAATTAATCTTATAGATATCATATGCATTTTAATTTTTTCCTGTGTCTTGTCAGGACTACTTAATGACTCTCCCAATGTCTATACTTTCAAGAGCATTAGAAATGAATACAGGTTGAGAGTAAGGTCCTACCTTAGTCAAGTCTTGTCATCATTCTTTCAAATGCAAGTTGGTATGACTTTTAAGAAGAGTAATATTTAACAGTATTAAAAGCTTATTTGCATTTAATAGAATGACATGAAATAGGAAGCTGGATAGCAGGATTGTCAGGTCTTTTTCCTTTTTTTTTCTAGCAAGTGACTATGTTAGAACTTACAGAAAGATTTTCCATGCTTCCTCTTAGCTGTCATGATAAAATTTTTCCATTTTACACTTTTTCAGCGAGCAGTCTTACATGGAAAGTGTTGTGACTTTTCTACAGGATGTTGTTCCACAGGTAAGTTAAAAGTCTGTGATTTCAAGATATAGTGGGTTTTTTACCATTGGCCAGGAAGCACTGAAATATACTATATCCATAGGCTGGGCATGGTGGTGCATGCCTGTAAGTGCCAGTCTAGGAAGCTGCAGCTGGAACTGGGGATCGTGATTCGAATCCCACCAGGGGCATGGAGCAAGATCTAGTCCCCCCCTTCTCCTCAAAAATAGTTGGGCATGGTGGCCCGCACCTATAATCCCAGCTACCTGGGAAGTTGAGGCTGGGGATCGCTTGAGTCCATGGTACCCCGGGCAATGTGAGGCTGTGTTTCCATGGGCAAAAATAGTGAGACCTAGTCTTAAAAAATAAAGAAAAGAAAAGAAATATATTATATCCTGAACTTGAACTTGCTGTATCCTGAAATGTGCTATTTCCTCGGCTTCAGAAACACTTGATATTTTAGCATCTTGAACATCAGTAGGGTGGAACTATACTTGTTACTAGATTTGCCTTAGTTTTGTGTTGACAGTGACACATTCATTATTTCCCAGGACTCATTTTCCTAAGAGAACTCAAGGTAAAATGTTATTTGAGAGGTGGAAGTTGCAACTTTCTAGTTGGATTCTATTTCTAAAATCTTTCTTCTGTTCTAGAAGATATTGCCTGTCTGGTATGAGAAAAGCAGTATATGCTTTGCATTTTATTAATTATATACTGTATTCACTAAATGCTATATTGAGCACACATGTCACATGTACATCTTTAATATATTGAGCAATATTTTTGCCAGTAATAATGCCTTTTTATTCTAGCCTATTGCTAAGAATAATGACAGCCAGCCCTCCTAGGATCATCCTAAGGCACTGTTGCCTAGATTTAATATTAAAAATAATTTTCAGGCCTTTCTCTACAGGACATTTAGTAATTTGTATCTATAGTAAGAACCTCAGCTGATTCTTGTGAAACAGTAGCTTTGGGAAGTACTGTGTAGTAGAATTATTGAAAGATAAGATTTATTTTCTCCTTTATTTTATGTCAGTTTTTTTCTGTCAGGGTATTTGTATCTTAAATGTTCAGAAAGGACAGTCATAGACCCAGTGTCTTAGCTTCATGAGGGGGTCCTTGAAAAGTCTAAAGTCCAGATTTTAATTGTATCGAATAAATTGTACTCATTCAGTTTGTTAAGGTTATTACATTAAGTCACCTTGAGTGAAAAATTAGCCACTATAAGTAGATCTGTGGGAGCTGGGTGCAGTGGCATGAGCCTTTAATCCCAGCTTTGGGAGGCTAAGACTAGGAATCGCTTGAGTCCACGAGTTCAAGACTACCCCAGGCAACATAGCAAGACCTGGTCTCAAAAAATAGCCAGGTGCCGTGACGCATACCTGTAATTCCAGCCTTGGGAAGCTGAAACTAGGGATCAGTTGAATCTGTGGGATTGGGACTACCCCGGGCAACATAACAAGATCTAGTCTCTAAAAAAAAAAAAAAAATCTGTGGGAGATATAAGGAAAAATAAATGCTTTCCTTTCTTGAGGAACTTCATTGATAAGGGGAGCAGCAGTATAGCAGTAAATGATACACATGATAGTTCAGGCTGAATATTTAATTGCTAAGGGAATCATAGCAAAGAAAGGAGAGTCAAGTTCCTAAGGAGGGTTGGTAGAAATGAGCATTAAAGTTGTGTATTTGATTTGAAGGAAGCTGGTTGAGTGGAGATCTGGTAGCAGAGATTGCCATGGCTGTAGAGCATCTTGTACTCTGCACAGAAGACCAGGCTTTGGAGAACAGTGAGGGGTTGAGGTCCAATTTGTTTATAAACTGGTCCTTTCTTTTAATCCCTTAACCCTGGCATGATATGGCAGTTCCAAAGAAGGGGTATTTTTTAATTTTTGTAACTTGCCTGCCTCAAGAGTACCTCTTTACCAACTGGTTATGAAAACACCTTTTGTGCTATTGGAAACCCTGTGTAGCAAGCACTTTTTGTTGGCATGTGGAAAGAGGCTGTCAACAGAGGCTTTGAGATACCCCAAAACTACAAAGAAATGTCTGTCCAGTTGTATGGTTGACTTGCTGTATGATTTTACTTTCTGCTTTGAATTTTCAAGAGTTACATAGATATTCAGGTTATAAAATAACACACTTCAAGACAGTTAACTAAGTCAGGGAAGTTGACTGGTATTTATTGTTTTGTTTTCGAGAATTTCTAAGTAGCAATAGTGTAACTGGTCTTCTGCCTTATGTTGCTATTTTCCATGAAGGCATTACATAAACTAGAAGATTTAATGAAATTTCCCCCTCACATTTTTGAACACACTCCCATCTTTATTTAGCATTCATATAATTCTTACTCTTTCCTACTTTATTTATAGATATGCAAATGTGAGATTATTGGTATTTTGCTCAGCATTTGACATCCAGATTTATAATTCTTCTTTCTTCCCTTGTTAATTGTGCAGTTCTTAGAATCAGCAGTCCCATAATTAGGTGCAATTTCACAGGGTATTTAAAATTACTGCTGAATGATTTCTTAGTTATTAGGCTAGACCCAAATTCAATACTGTATTTGTGATTTTTAAAATTTGTTCTGTCGCTGATATGCCACTATTTTATATTGGTATTAACAACAAGAGCGCATGAAACACCCCATATGTGTCCAGTGACTATCCTGAATTTCAGAAAAATATTTATGCGTATTGCCTTAAATTGAGACTTTCACAGAAGACAGGAGAACAATGTTCATGCATGATGATATGTAATAATATGTAATGAAAATGAATAGCTACTCTCTGGGAATGCTCTTTAAAGCAGAAACTTTTTTTTTTTTTTAACCTTTCCTACCTCCCTTCCCTTCCCCTCCCAGGAAATAAATAGAACATTGTAAAAAAAAAGTTTAATAATGGCTTGTGTATACAGGAGAATCCCAGCATGACTAACTCATTCATCCATATAACTGAGACACCATCTTAGATTACTTTGCTAGGACAAGAACTTTGGGGAATGGGAGCAAAAGGGAAGGTCTTTTGGAGAGGTTACTGGGAAGGTACAGGAGACAAAGACTAAGTTCTGCCTTCTTTTTAGCTAGGGGATAAAGAGATTAGGTCTTCCCAGTATACACCCTTACAGAAGTTTATTTACAAATACCTTTTTCCACCCAGCTTTCAGAGCCCTTCCCATGAATCAATAGTTTGTCAAAGACATATTTTAGGATGGAAGTTACTTGTCTCTTCTGCACAACTTACAGTGATTGTGCCTGTGTTTTTTAAAATTCAACAATAACTTTATGTTGACAAATGTTTATAAGTGTTAGAAACTGGATAATGAAAAAAGGTGAAATAAATAGATCCTGTCAAGAAGTTAGGTAAAAGGATGCTAAATACAAGGGCTTGAGCTGCTGGGTCTTCAGTGAAGTATAGCTAGAATCAGTGCTAGGGAAAATCAACCTCAGGCTCTTGTGTGACACTCATTGATCTCCACTGAGATAGCAAGTAAATGCTGCATGGACACGGTGTGGGTCTCTGCCCAACTCAGAATAAAATCTCAACATGGGCAAAGAACATCCTAATCTGAGATGCAGAAGGACATGATATCACATGCTAGTTGTAGACCTGCAGAAAGACACATAAGAAACAACACTCAGATCCTTCAGGTACCTTTAGAAATTTTTTCAAAAATGTTTAGTAAAGAACACCATGTGTGTTAAAGAGAGGAAAACTTGAAGATGGAGCAAAAGCTCACAAGCTTGGTTATGACAGCCTTACATCTCTCTGACCTGGAAAGAAAAGCTCAAGAATTCCAACATACTGAAAGACCTCTTTCAGCCTTGTTTTATTTAGCATGTTGCCTGAAACTCAGTATATTGCAAAGGAATTGGGGGAACTAAATCGTACTGCAGGTGATAAGCAGTTTATCATCTGCTAAACTGAAGAACATTTTCAAAGATGTTATTTTACTGAAACGTTTACATAGGAAAGAAAGGAAAGGAAGTTGTCCAAATACGTGGTGGCCTGAATTTGATTGTGGAGCTAAGAAAGGACATTCATGGTCCAGCTGGTGACATCCAAACAGTCTGGGCTTAATAATAATGTAGTAATTTAAACTGGTAGTGGTGGCACACAGGAATCCCTTGAGTTGGAGGCTTGGAGACTATTCTGCCAACATAGGAGATCTGGTCTTGGAAAACAAAAAAAGTGGGAATTTAGTCTCCTAGTTTTAACAAATATATCCTGATAAGATTTGGTTAGATTTTATAGGGGTACCAACTAAATGGTATATGAGTATTTGGTATCTAAAATTATTCTAAAATGCTTATTTTGAAAAAAGTGTTTTCAAGAGTAAATAGAGGAAAACCACAAAAGAAAAGCAAGATGAGGATAAGTGGTTGAAGATGAGGATAAGTTAATGAATTAGTTGGTTCTAGTACAGAGTTTCCTCTTTTCCTAAGAAATGAACTGACCTACATACATATGTCTCGCATTTTTTTTGTTGTTGTTAAAAAAAAAAGACAGTTGAAATTTCAAGGGTGTGTAAGATTTTTCCTGTAAACCAACTATGAAAGTAACTCTGCCTCTTGGTAGTATTTTCTTAGTATTTTTAGTTGCCTTTAAGTTTCTATGGTTCCATGGAAATTTATTATTTGTTTATTGATTGATTGATTTTACATTGTTATCCATCCCTGGGTTCTCCCACTACCTTATCACCCATGCTCCATCACCTAAATCTTTTGTGCCCTTCTCCCTCATCCCCCCCCCCCACTTACCCCTTTCCTTCAATTAGACAAGAAAATTTAAAGCTAATGTTGAACAGTTTGAAGATAGAGCATGGCATGGAAATTTAAAACCATTCATATATAACAAGTGGTGTGGTCATTTTGTATGTTTTTAATATAGCTTATATTAAATAATTTTCCGTGAATCCAGTAGCATTTTTTTACAGTAATTTCATAAGTTTATTATTTTTACATTCTCAACAGTCAAACCCAGTAGTATTTTATAAATGTGGCAGCTCTCTGTTGATAATATTAAACAATATTAATGAAATAAGTGTATTTTATGGAGAGAAGACTCCCTTTGAATACTGATGGATATTGTTGACCCTATCCCTAGGCAGTTTATGCTTATCTTTATGAAACCTTGCAGGCTTTGTGAACTAGTTAATAGGTTGGGTTGAGAAGCCAGATAAGAGATTGAAAAAAATAATCTTTTCTCTTCACCCCTAACATTGACTGGTGTCCTTTACCCAGAATTGCAACTGAACAGAAAGTAATATTCTAGAAAATTTTTGCTATAGTATGTTATCTGATCATAAACACCTGGATACTTTCATTTCTTAAACTTTCATATTTATTGATCAGTATCCAGGATAGTTTTTGAATGACTTTAAATTATAGTGACACATTATCATAGACTATGATAATTGTATTTTAAGTTCCTGCAGTTCTTTTAAAATGTTAGAAACCCATTTTTTGGGACCAAGTTAATTGCATTCTTGGCTAGTTTTCTTTGGGAGTAAATGTTAAGAAAATGTTCTTGCTCCCAAGATGTAGGAAGATTAGTGAAACTGAAGGTGGGAAGGGATAAGGCAGGTCTTATTTAAGTTACTCTTGTTTGGAACATTAGTTATATATTAGACTGTAAAACGTTTCAATAAAAAGCATTTCTGTTTACTCTGCAGGCTTACAGTGGAACGCCTCTAACAGAAGAAAAGGAGAAAATAGTCTGGGTCAGATTTGAAAATGCAGATTTAAATGGTATGATTTTAACATTTTTGGACAAATGAATTAAATGTTGGTGGTTCACCTGATTCCAAGAATACTTATTTTAGTCAGATTACTTTTTCTTATAGTAACTTTTTAGTTTTAAAAATAAATTCATTTTTAATATAAATAATGTAAAAAGTTACTATACTATAGAAACACCATATATATGCTATCATGTAAATCTTAATGTAACTGGAATAGAGTGTCTTATCTTAGACTTTGAGAGAGAGAGAACTTTCATAGGAAAAAACCCCTTAATCCACATTTGGTATGTTTATGGGATTTCTAACTGCAAAATAATTATTACTATTAAACTCTCTAGAGTCTCTGCCAATCCAGGGCCTGTTTGTCATCAGCTAAAGTTCATTTCATTGCTTCTCTTACTCTCTTATTAGGCTATAGTGTCTTGCATGTTTCCCAGGCTCCCATGTCTGTTGTCTGCTGGCTGAACTTGAAAAGCACTGGTGAGAAGTTGAGTCACTGAATGGGAAGAGTATTAGTACTTCATGTTTCTCTGTCAGCAGTTATGTTTCCTCAGGGACTCTAACTTTCTCTGGCAGCTCCATTAGCATTCTGGTTTCTGCCTGGTGACCCCTGTACCCTGTACTCTTTTTCTTCCTAGTGTGGGTAGCTAGCACCTCTTACTCTTGTTAATATAATAGGTTGCCTAACTTCCATTTTTGACTTTTTTTTTGTGTGTGTGTGTGTGTCTTGGGTGGTTTACCAGGTCTGTTGGTGAACTGGCCACAGGGAAAGTTGCATGTAGCCAAATCTCCAGACCCTGGTCAATTTTTTTTTGAGATTATAAAATTTATGCCGGTTGACAATTCAGGCCATAGACATGTACATAAAAATTCCATAAAAGGGATCAGTATGTGGTGGGGTGAGGGGGGGTGGAGATGGGAGGGAGTGGTTAGGAAGGAAAGGTGGTGGGTGATCCCCAGGGAATACAGAGATGTGAAGCACATATATAACATATATATAAACAAATAAATAAATGAAGAAAAACAAGGAATCAGTAAAATTTCTACGTTGGGGAGAAGCAGCTCTCCTGCCTGCCTGGGACTGTGCAGATGGCTCTCTTTTTCTTTCTCCACTCCCTAATAACCCTGTCCTTTTTTTAAAATTTTAATTTAAATTTTTTAAAACTTGCATATATATATATATATATAGTTATATTACATTATTGCATTATTGTGTACCTGGGGTTTTCCCACTTCACTAACACCTGTTTACCTGATCTTTTGTGCTCTTCACCTCCCCTGCCTTCTTCCCCCTCTTCCTCTCTCGCTCCATTGTTCAGTCCCATTGGTTGTTTTTATTTTTTCTTATTCGTTTGTTTTTCCCTATAGCCATCATATAAGTGAGACCATCCTGTATTTCTCTTTTTCTTTTTGATTTATTTCTGCTAATATGAGTCTTTCTGGTTCCATCCATGTTGCTGTGAATGACATGTGTTTGTCCTCCTTGGTTGATGCATAGTATTTCATCGTGTATATGTACCACATTTTTTTAACCAATCATTTGTTTTGGGGCATTTGGTTTGTTTCCAAATCTTGGCAATTGTACACAAAGCTGCAATGAACATGCGTGTACAGGTGTCCTT
>PVHY01029953.1:0-13848 GCA_004024945.1 Uropsilus gracilis
ACAGCCGGCACGGGTCTTGGGGAGCCCTCGCTGCCACATGTGGGTCCCCAAACCCTGTGCTTGCTCCTCAGAGCCTCTCTACACCCAGGTGTGACCCCAGGAGTTTTAACAGGTAACCACTCAGACAACCCTTCTTGGCAGATGAGTCAGAGCTGGGAGGCCCCAGAAATCCACTCGATGCTGTGACTGGCTTAGACGCGCCAGAGCTGTTGCCAGAGTGGACAGAGTATGGACCCGAGAGCCAGAACACACAACCAAGTCCATGTCGGGAGGCGCCTGGAGACCAAGTCTCCTCAGGGGAAGGCCCAGTAGTGAACCCCCGAAGCAGCTCTCCTCAGAAGTCGGGGTCACTAGGCTGGGAGGGGCAACGGGGCCCCCAGGGCCAGTCAGGGGAAAGGTCTTCCTCGCAGGCTCCTGTGGCTGCCAAGACCCGCTTCTCCTCATCAAGGCCTGTGAGTCCATCCACGGGGTGACCAGTGGAGAGAGATGGGGACCAAAGCCCAGTGGCCTTCCACGGGCAGGGAAACATGGGAAGAGCCGGACACCCGGGCTACTCACCTTTGGGTCCCTCTTGGTCACCAGGGTATACAAGGTCTTTTTATTCAAATCAAAATGGCTGGAGACGTCCCTGGCAGCCTCTGCGCCCTGGGTCACCATGGCAGCCATCAGGTTCAGGCAGGCTCGTGCCATCCTGCGCAGAAGCATACGAGCTGCAGGGGGCGGCAGAGGCACCAAGCCAAGTGCACCTCGGCTGTGCTCGGCCGCCCCCCACCAGGAAAAGAGGCGGTGGGGACGCAGATCAAAACAGACCGAGTCTGAAGAGGAGCCAAGGAGACAAAATGCAAGAGAACTAGAGGATGCAACTGTCTCTTCTCATAGCTCATCACGTAACTGGGAGAGTCACACCCCATCCCTGCCTCTTCCGGCTGCAAGGGAGAGACATCTCCTGGTGGGGGAGTATCCCCCAGATTGCACAGGGTGGACTGTCCATCCCACAGCTGGTCAGAACCTGATGGGCTGAACATCAGCTGCACACCAGGCAGCACGGGTGCTAGGGAGGCTTTTCACACAGTCCAGGTCCCTGGCCCCCAGGCAGCTGACAGGCCAGCAGGGGTCACAGCCCACATTCACAGGGCAGCCCGCGCAGGCACCGCTGTGGAGACACAGGAGCCAACATGATCGCTTCCTACAGGAGCTGAACCTCAGGCGCCGATGTGGACCAGGGCCGTCGAAGGCCTCACTGAGCTGACACCTTGACACATCCTCAGGCAGACACAGCTGCCCTGACGCCCCGGGAGAGCCACGGGGCAGGACAGGCAATGCGAGGAGGGTGGCACATCCCCGAGTCAGCAAAGGGCAGGGCAGGGTTGAGAGACACACCTGCTGGGAGGGGCCCCGTCAAGGGAGGAAGCATGTAGTCATCCGTCAACCAGTTCCTGACGTGCCCGGCCTGACCACCCACCTCAGCTACTCCCGGAGACCTGAGCAGCCTGGTCTGTGCTGCCCAGGAGGGCGAGTCCACACCCAGGAGAAAGGACAGAGTTCCAGAGAAAGAAAAGCCCAGCGGGCCAGGCGTGGACCAACGACTTGCAGCGGGAGGAGCTGGAGTGACCAGAGGTGGGGGAGAGGAAAAGGGGGGATGGGGTGGGGGCGAAGGGGTCAATATGGAAGGGAGGGCCAAACCTAAGGGGAACGACAACTACACAGACGTGCCCGATACTGTGTGAAAATTACAGAATGAAAACGAATTAAAACCTGAAAGAGAGGAAGCAGGGACAGAGCCGCAGTCACGGCCTCGGAAAGAGGCCCAGCGCTCCTGCAGGAGGAGGACAAAACGAAGGCAGGCGGAGGCTGCAGGTGGGGGAGGCCAGGGCAGGCCCGCCAGGCGAGGGCCCAGCAGGGAACTTACCTGTAGCCAGCAGCGTACAGGGACTCGCAGATGAGCTTCATGTGGTTATTCAGCAGCTTCTTCACCACGTTGGTGCCCGCCACTTGGAAGTGGGACAGGTCGCTCGCCGTCCGCAACAGTATGGCCTCAAGAGCTTGAAAGACCAGTAACCGCTGCAGACACGGAGAGGAAGTCGCCTGTGAGCGGACTCACCGCTTTTCCTCCGCCGCACAGACACGCCTCGCGCCGCAGCCGCAGCCCCATGAGAGCTGGAACCTCCCGCCGGCAGGAGGAAGCCTGAGACCCTGAGCGGGAGGGAGGAAGGCGGCAGCCACCAGGGTGAGCTGCCAGGCCCCGGCTTTGGGGAGCCGCTCCCACAGCCCAGCTGAAGAGGGAGCCGGGGCTCACAGCTCACAGCGGGACGGGGAGGGAGACAGGGTGACTGGGGCCACAGCTCCCAGGCCTGGGGGGAGGGGGGACACACACTTATACCAAATTCTCTCTTCCCCGAACTTAGGACAACAGCAGCGCTAACGGCTGTTTCTTGTCAGGCCAGGGAAGGGGTGACATACCTCACTTTCAGGTCGCTTCTCCCCACTCAGGAGCTGGAAGAGCTCTGCGCACTCGACAGAGATCTTGAGGTAGCCTTCCACCACGTCGTACTTGTCTTCCCGAGGGAGCAGCTTGGCGGCCGAGACGAAAGCCTCCAAGGCTGGAACGAGAGTCACGTTCAAATGTCAGCGGAGACAGGCTCTCGGGAGAGGACCCCTGCGGCTGCTGGGACCCGCTCCACCGGGTGGGCCCGGCCTCCTGACCCCCCACCTGGCCACAGAAGCCACTGTGAATATGACAGGGTCGGCTGTGCCTGTGCAAAGCTCACTGAGGTCCTAAGCCCCAGGGTGCTGAGACCTGGAGATAGGGTGGCTGAGGGGCCACAAGAGAAGTTCGATGAGGTCTTCGAGGACTCAGGTCCACATGAGCAAGACCCCAGGAGTCTCTCTACAGAGGCCCCGTTGAGGCCAGTGGGAAGGGGGTATCCCCACGTCCGCAGTCCTCATCAGAAGCCCACAGTGGCTGCACCCCACGCTTAGACGGCTAGACACCCTCTCCTCCCCTCGCGCTGAGACACCCCATCCGAAGTATGAGGAAAGCCTGTCACAGAAGCCCCCCGCCTGTGGTACCCGGTCACGGCAGACGAATACAGAGATGTTGTGAATAAGAAACAAAACAACAATGCGGGCAAAGTCTAGCAGGAGGAAAGAGGACGGGCGTTGTGAGAGTGGCGACTGCAGGTCACTTGAGCTCTGTCCGCACGGCCACTCCTGGAATCACTTCCAAAAGAGAAAGGAGGGGCCGGAACACACAGCACAGCACGGAGGGCTGGCACCGGAGGGACAGCGCGGGTCAAGCTGCCAAATGGTAACACTCCCGCAGGCCTGGGGGTCCAGGGCCCTGCCACAGCTGCCATCTGCACAGGGCACCCCTCAGTCACCACAGCACCGCACCTGCTCGTGAGGGCGGGGCATGCTGGGAGCAGGTTGGAAGGAGCCTCTGCCAACTCCCCACTCCAACCTGGTCCCGGAGATCAACATTCATTTCCTGAACATTGGCTAAGCCCGACCACAATCGCTGACACAGACCGTTACAAACCCAGCACAAAACGCTATAACGTAAACGGCAACGGTACACGGACGCCTCCGAACATGGTTCAGACTGGGAAGGTTTCCTCTAAGGAGGGACCGCTGAACCTGAAGGTGGTAAGAGTGAGGTGAGACGATCCGGCGAGAGACGTGCAAAGGCCCTGAGGTCAGCAACCTCGAGGCCACTGCGAGCGCGCAGAGGATGGACAGTGGGCAGGGCGGCCTGAGATGAACACAGAGGGGCAGACAGGGCTGCATGTCTGCCGCAAAAGGACTGAGTTTGGGGTTCTATCCTAGGGGCAGTGGAAACCAGTGAAGGTGCCAGGAGAGGAGGGGTCGGCCAGATTCTAGGAGTCAGCGCCTGCAGCTTGGGAGATGGTGCCTGAACTGGAAGGACAGAGGAGACAAGGAGGAGACCCAAGACAGCCAGAGAGCAGACTGGGGCAGATTTCTGGCAGAAGCATCTGAGGGGCTGGGAGGCAGCAACAGCGTGGGGACAAGGGGCCCAAGAGTAACGGTAAAGCCCTTTCTGTAGCTCCACCAGCATCCCCGTTCAGAGGAGCTGGTGTGGAGCCAAGTCTTTGCTGAGCCAGGGAGCCTCCCTGGTGCTGACAGCGACACCCCTGAGCACCCCCAGGTCTTTACCCCGAGCCCTGCGTGCTCCTTAGGCACGGAGCGCAGCAGGTGCCCCATGCATGAAGGGAGCACAGCAAGAGATGTGAGAAACAGTGGTTAAAGACACGCAGTGGCGGGATAGTATTCAGCCATAAAGAGGAAAACCACGACTTTTGGGACAACAAAGATGGACCCTGAGGGCATGAAGTGGAGCAAGAAGTCAGACTGAGAAAGACAAAACCACTGCATTTTCATTTGTGTGTGGACTCCAAAAGAGCTGATCCTTAGAATAAGCGTAGATGGGCCGGGCACGATGGCTCGTGCCTGTAAGCTTCAGCCTATGAAGCGGCTGGGGCTAGGGATTGTGGTTCGAGTCCCGCCTGGGGCCCGTAGCGAGACCTAGTTCCAATAAATAGCTGGGCGTGGTGGCGCACGCCTGTAATCCCAGCTACCTGGGAAGCTGAGGCTGGGGATGGCTTGAGTCTGTGGTACCCCGGGCAACGAGAGCCTGTGTGCGGTTCCAAGGGCAAAAATAGCGAGAACTAGTCTCAAAAAAAAGAAGAACAACAAGTGTAGACGATGGCTGCTGGTGGGTGTGGGGAAGGAAGGGGGAGATGATGTTCAAAGAGGCTCTACGATGGTTCTACGATAAGGGGAGTTCTGGTGACCATCATCACCAGTTCTGTATTATACACCAGACAGTTATGAGGAGAGTAGATTGTCACGCTATTACCACAGCAACAGGAATTATGCGAGGGGACAGAGACCGTGACTAACTTACTGTGATCAGCGCTCCGTCACACGCGGGTATCGCAAGCCGTCAGGCCGGATACCTTCCTCAGACGCTACAGATCAGTGACAGCTCAAAGAAGCTGCACGATAAAAAGCAAAACAAGCTTCCCCTAGAGCTGGATGACAACCCTACCTACACCCCCAATTCCACTTCCCTGAGCTGCCAACAAGGTGATCCCAAGAGGAAGCTGGGAGAAGAGGGAGAGAATCCAAGACAGGGATGTGACGCAAATCAAAGCTAGCACAACCCACAAAGGGTGTGGGGGGGGTCCCCTTCACCCGCCAAACCTGGCTCTGCCATGAGCCCCAGCGACTTCGCCTGCACCCACTTATCCATCAGCCCAGGTTTCCAACCCAAACTGGCTCAGCTGGCCCAGCCCTTGAATGCAGGGAGGTCCCTGGGCGAAACCCTGAAATATGGACGTGACCTATTTAAGCCTGAGTCCCTGGAGGCCTCCTACACCTCTGCTTTGGGGGACAGGTCGCTGGGAGCATTCAGGTATGATTCCGGGACCTGCCTGCCCCATTTGACTGTTCTTAAAGCGCCACAACCGCAGGGTCCGTATCTGGCGCTCACGCAGGTTTTCACTCTGCCCTGGCAAACAGCAGCCCCTAGGAACAGCAAAGTGGCTGAGCGAAGCGTGTGATTCTTGCAAAAGCCTGAGCTCTGGTGAGTGGCTGCAGGCATCAGAAGGTTCCAGAGAAAACTGGTGGGAGGAAAATGGGAAATGGAGGCTCTTCTGGCCATTAACTTCTCATTTCTTCCACCCCAGGAGAAAGTCACTGCTTGATCTAGACATTCTGCTGTGATGTGCCTCGTAGCGACACACTTTCTAGAGGGTGGCGGGTGAGGTGCTGCGAAGGGGGCCACCATTCTCTAAACACGAAATAGAGTAAGAGAAGCTGCGCCGTCGCAGTCTAGCTCCATCCTGGCCCACAGATGAGACCAGGCCAGGCCTTCTCGGCGGCTGTCACACCGGGTGACCTTCACCTGCTAGACAGGTGACACAGATCACCATCGCCTCTGCCGCAGGGGCAGAGCTACTGAAGACAGGGCCAAGCCTTAGCAACTGCACAGTCTCACCAGCAGCCCCCGGCCGGTCAGAACGCCATGAACTTCTGCTGTTTGAACAAGACGACCCTTCGCTGACTTCGCTGACAAGCGCGATGAAGAGGCCGGCAGCTTGCCGGGGACGAGCCTGGAGTGGCCCGGAGCTGTCAGTACGGAGCAAGTCCGGGGCCCTCAGGCTGACAGTCCGGCGCAAGCAAACCCCGCAAGGTCGCTGAGCAGCCGGGGACCCCCGGAAGCACCGGGGAACCCCCGATCGCCCGCCAAAGGGGGGCCAGGCCCTGTTCCTCTGCGACCTCAGCTGCAGAACGAGGCCGGCGTCCGGCGTCAGGAGCCCCGTCCAGGCCGAGCCCGGAGCCCCGGCACGCACGAGCGCCCGCCCCGGCCGAGCCCGCACTCACCCCGCTCGGCGGCCTGCGGCTCCCGCAGCTGAGCCTTGAAGCTGACGCCCGTGAGCTCTTCCTTGCGGGCCCGCTTGGCTGCGTTCGCGGGAGGAGCCGCGCCGTCCGGGCCGCCCCGGGCCTTCCTCTTGGGGACCCCCATGGCGGGGCAGGCGGGGACGCGACGCGAAGCAGGGACCCCAGGACCCGACCGCAGCCGGGGTCAGAACGCGTCCGCCGCCCGCACGTGCGCGGAAGGGGCGTGACCGGGAAGGGCGGGGCCTGAGTCGGCGGAAGGGGCGGGGCCTACAGGCCGGGGCCGGCGGAAGGGGCGGGGCCAGGGAGGCGTGCGGGTGAGCGGGGTTTCGGTTTGCAGACGGGGCAGCGCTGCGGCGCTTCCTCCTGGCTCGCTCTCTTGCAGCCCGTGTCAGTGGTCATCTGCACCCCGCCAGCTCTTGGGAGGCCTAGACACGCGGCCCGGGGCCTCGTCGCCGCAGTCAGCTCTGTTCCCGAGCTGGGACCCTGATGGTGCCCGTGGAGGTGCTGGCTCGATGGCCCTGTCCGAGCCCCTTTGGCGGGTCGGAAGGTGGACCTCCCGGGTGGAAGGCCAGGTGCGGCCCGGCAGGGAGGGGTCACGCGGTGCTCCTACCCCGGCTCCAAGCCTATCTCAGCCCAGTGGGAAAACCAGCCAGACTAGTCTAGTGGGGTGTCGTCCGGGGCTGACCTCCCTCCTGGTTCCTCCAGACGGACTGGCCGTCGGCCTTGGGGGTGCGGAGATGGACTCGAATGAAGTAACGTCTGTGGAAACCCTCCGTGCACAGTGCAGGGGGTTCAAGCTCCCGTCATTAACATGGAGACAGCAGGTCAGGCCTGCCTGATGCCTGGGGCTGGCCGGAGCTGAGCTGAGGAAATGATGTCAGGTGTGAGGAAAGGGGCTCTGAGGGCAAGGGTAGGGGGGGCAAGTGCTTGGTGTGTTTGTGTGAAATGCCATTTTCTGTACTAAACGCCCTGAGATAAAATGGGGGTGTATGGGAGTGTATGTCTGGTGCGGTCAAGTACCGCTTGATGGACACCTGGTTATAAGCTCAAGTATCATGACCCAGTTCGTGAGACAGCTCCTGGATTGTCCAGTAGGTTGTCCTCTTGGAGAAAATGTCCTCCTGTGTCCTATAAACCGTGGATAGTGAGAGGGAACGGGACCCCGCCTAGCCTACTGGGATTGCAGAGTGTCCGATAGAAAAAGCCCATGGGCGTTGACCCTGCGCCTCTGGCCTGGCAGGACCACCACCTATAGACTGCTTATGTGGTCCACAGAGGGAGTCGCCCCAGGATACTGGAACTGATACCCAGGTATTGAGACACAGAGAGTCAAATTCTGGCTGTAGAGGGCAGCATTCTTAGTAAGACAAGGGTTTCCTTCCCTACTGGTTCTCTTCTTGGTTACTTACTAGCCAGCAACTTTGTTGACTGGTGGACAAGGAAACAGTTGGGAAAGGTAAGAGACACCAAAACCCTGTATTCAGCTTCTGCTGGTGTGACTTTGGGCAAGTTATCTTCTCTCTCATGAAAACTTTTAGCAAGGGACAGGAAACTTGCCTGGGTTGCCCAGCTAATATGTGGCGAAGCCAAGACATCAAGTTTATCTGAACCCTAATTTAAAAGCAGTGAGACAGAAGTGGTCTGTGCCCATCCTGGCCATGGCCGAGACATACCTGATCGGGTATGACTCAGAACTACAGATGGAAGATTCAGGCTAATCCAACCTGATCCCATGAACCACTGATGCCAGATCACCAGGAACACTGGTTCAGAATCCAGGCCCACCAACCAATCTCTGGACACAACATGACTTTCTATACCAAAGGGCTGCCTGAAGGGAAAGAAACTTATTTGTCCCCAAGAAATTCTGTACTGAAGATGACCATCACTATTGCAAGAACATTCAAAGTAGGTACATACCTCGGGGCCTTTGCGCTTGCTGTTCCTTCCATCTGAGTCTGCCCAGACCTCACATGACACTACTCAGAATGAACAGGAAGAGACCACTTGTCAGCAATGTGGGATCTGCTTGTTTCATTTGCCCTATCTTTCTTCGCTCTTCTATTTTTCTTTATTGCCTTCCCTCCCTTCAGCTGGGAATATTAGATTTATTTGTTTGTCAAATAACTTCATTAAGATGTGTACTTTACAAAGGTACAAAACAAAGTCCAATGCTCCATGCCTACTCCCTATACCAGGACTTGGCATAGCACAGGGCTCCAGAAATACTTGGTGACTCACTAAGTGCCTATGCAAGTGAATATATAGACCTGGTTCCTGAGTTTAACTGATGGCATGCTATCCTGAAAAGTAGGTTGATTCTTGAAATGCTGCCAGAAACCTCAGGACACAGACTTTTAGTGTACAAAGTTGTGAACTGCCCCCTGGACTATGGTGAATTAGCCACAGGAAAGTATTTAACCTCTAATAGCTAAGGACTTCCTCTCTAGTGGGTACACTTCTCATTCATATCTGTTAAGCGAATGTTGATTTATTTTCGTGTCAATCTTATGAGTTTAAATTCAAGCTCTGGGAAAGAACACAAATTCATATGAAGTTCATATTAAAGCTTGTTTGCCACAGGCTCTTAGAATGTGAGAAAGATACATGACATGACTGTGCAAAAGACAAAGTTGTCTTCATAACCCCCCTGCTTAACACCTCTTGGTGAAAGCTTACTACTGAAATCACATTATAGAAAGTGGTATAGAATTCCTTTCTCTATTCCAATACAAGTTGGGCTCTCTGGTGATGGATGCTTTATTGTGGCATTTACTGAGGTCAAGACAGTCCATTATCTGCTTGTTAGCAATGAGAAGGAGACATTCTTTCAAAGCCAGTCACTGCAAACTTCAGTAAGTATACCATGTCCATAGGCTGGGGAAGATAAGGCTACCTCTAGCTCCTCAATTCAAGCCAGTAAGACATAATATCTACCAATATCTGCAATAGGCACCGTATTATACAACCAGCCTCAGTAGATTCAAGTGAAGAGTATGGCACATCTATTAAGTCGATAGCAGTGAAAAATTGAACCAAAACCCAAGAAGATAAGAGAGGCTGGAAGGTCGATTAGAGTATCAAAGGAATTACTTGCACAACAAATATATCACATTGGTATGACCCAAGCTAGATTCAAGGAGACTTCTTACTGCGATGATAATAAAGCAGAGAAGATAGCAGGAACACCGAATTTATCTTTTATCTCTTTGCTGTGGCAAGATGGGAGAATAGAAAATGTTGCCCTCCTGTCCAACACAGAATAAACCCTAAGTGTGTGAGCCGAACACAATCAAAATCACATGACAAAAGTGAAATTTGTCATTAAAGTCTCACGTCCACTCTGCTTGCCCACCTCCCCACACATACACACATTGTATGTTCTTGCTGTCTCCATCTACCCGAGGCTCCTACTTCCTTCCCTGTACTAAATCTCCTGACTGTAGCCTGCTCCCTTACAAGTCAGAAAATAAAGACATTAGATGCTTTCACCATCAGGTGTTGGAAAATAACCATTTTCAGCCACCCCCTAAATACTTTTACATGCTAAAAGAGGACGTTTGGAGATCACAACTCCCTGACTGAATCTCTAGTAGTTGTCTTTTAATCACTGGCATTGGGGCAGGGGAGAAAGGATAAAGAGGCAGGTCACGCCCAAGGAAAAAGGACCTACTGAACCTTGTGTGTAAGTCTGTGAACATCAGCCATCATGCTATGTGTTAAATGTTGTAACTGCAGGCATACCTCCAAATTAAATTTCATTCTGAGGTATTCCCTAATAGATTGGTATCCAGGATCTCAGTTTGCATGACTCAAAAATATTGGATTATTAAGCCAGGTGCGATGGTGTGCTCTTATTAATCCCAGCCTTGGGAGGCTGAGGCTAGGAATCACTTGTGTGCACGAGCTCAAGATTGCCCCTGGCAACATAGTGAGACCTAAATTCAAAAAATAGCCAGGCATGGTGGCACACGTTTGTAATCCCAGCTACCTGGGAGGCTGAAGCTAAGGATCACTTGAGTTTACAGGTTTGGGACTACCCTGGGCAACATAGTGAGACTTAGTTTCTAAAGAAAACAAAATTAAGTTATTGAGGTGATAACACTATTCTTAAAAGAGCAAAATGTAGCAGGATTCAAACCCAATTTAGAGATAAAATTTCACATGATAAATTTTAAAGTTACCATCATAATCATTAGAAAAACGTAAAAAATAGAGAAAATTGAACAATGTATTTAAATTAATAGACAATAAGAACTTTATATCCATAGACAACAGATCATTTTCAAGTAACATGGGATGGTCATCAAAATCAGCCATGTGCTTCAGCGGAGGCCCAAATACACTCCACCAAATCATCATCATACAAACTGTGCTCTCTCTAGGCACCAAGCAATAAATTTAGACAACAAAAACAAGAGGATGAGTGTTTTAAAACTCTATAGGTTAGGGTGCAGGAAGGGGTGGGGGAGGGGATTTCTACTAAGTAATAGTTGAAAAAGTTTGAAAGACTTATGAACAGTTTAGTAAAAATCTGCGGGATACAATACATAGAAAATGTATAGCTTAAAATACATCTATCAGATATCAAGTAAGGTTGAAAATGAATGAGCTGATACTACACATTCAAATCCAGAGGTTGGAAAAAGTACAGTAGAACCAGTTCAAATAAATAAAAGGAAAAAGAAGGAAAGGACAAAAGTCAACTCCAAAGAGAATGATAAAAACACTAAAAAATATTCACAAACCAAAAGCTGATTGTTTGGGAGCTTTCTGAATAAACAAACCCTTGTTTAACTTAATGTGGATACCCTATATCAGTCCAGGTGCCATGCCCATTCACCTCCCCTCCCAGGACATCTATAAATCAGCGGTACTGGGGAACTTCCCCTGGAGGCTGAGTTGAGAAGGGTGTTCTCAAGTCCAGCATGGTGGTCACCGTTGCTCCAGTCAGCATCTGCTGGGACTTATCCTGAAGCGCTGACTGAGCCTCTTCCCAGGGGCAGTGTGGGCTTCAATGTCAAGGACATGGGCCTCATTGTCCAAGATGGCAATGTGACTGGTGACAGCAGTGGTGGACCAATGGAAGCATCTGGCTCAGGTGATACTGGTGCTCAGTCTCCATTGCTGCATGCCCGAGCAGTTCACACTGCTCGCAGGTTTTCTGAACTAAAGGAAATGGACTGATGTTCTGGGAGAAAACAACAGCTGCTCGGCATCACAAATATTCAGAGAAATGCAAATCAAAACCACAGCGAGGGACCACCTCAAACCAATAAGAGCAGCCCACATCAAGACAACGGGCAACAACAAGTGCTGGCGTGGATGCGGAGAGAAAGGAACACTCTGACGCTGCTGGTGGGGTTGCAAACTGGCCCAGCCACTGTGGAAAGCTGTGTGAAGGACCCTCACACTACTGAAAATGGAACTACCATCTGATCCAGCTATCTGACTGCTGGGAATCTACCCAAAGGACACCAAAACACTAATTCAAAAAGACACCTGTACTCGGATATTCATTGCAGCACTATTTCTAATAGCCAGGATATGGAAACAACCCAAATGCCCCCAAACTGATAAATGACTAAAAAAGATGTGGTATGTTTATACAATGGAATATTATTCTGCAACCAAATCCAACACGTATGATGCATTTGTAGTAACATGGATGGATCTAGAAGGAATCCTATTAGCAGAAAGGAGTCAGAAAGAAAAAGAAACCAAATGGTCTCACCTATAGTCCGGGATACAGGGATAACAAGCAAAAGGCCAAGCAAAAGTCAAAATACGCTAACAATGGAACTGGGGCAAGTGGCCAGGGAGGGGGAGGGAGAAATCAGGGAAGGGAGGAGCGTAGGACATTCGAGATGAAGGTTCACGCGTGATAAGGTGGAGGGAGAACCCTGGGGATGCAATGATGCAATATGTGGTGTATAAATAAGTAAACAGCAACATGATCAGTTAAAAACAACAACTGTATGATGGCCTCAAACTCTTGAAATCTGTTTGCTGCTGTGCTCATCGATATGGTTCCTGGCCAGCCTGCATGTGTGGAGAGATTCCCTGATTCTCCTGCTTGGGCTGTTCGGCTGTTCATGACCTAAGACAACAGGTGTAATGGTGTCATCAAAACAGGGAGGTGGGCCACCAAGGCCACCAAGTCTGTCCCGAGGCTCAGACGGCTCCGAGTATTACCCCTAACACCTGACATCCCCCTCTTAATGGGTGGTGGGAAAATGCCGAGTCTCAAGGGATCCATTTCAGAGTTTTTTCTTTTTTCTCACTATTTTTACCTCTAGAACCGCAGGCTCACGTTGCCCAGGATACCACAGATTCAAGCAATCCCCAGCCTCAGCTTCCCAGGTAGCTGGGATTACAGATGTGTGCCACCACATCCAGCTACTTTTTCGGAACTAGGTCTCACTACGTGCCCCCAGCGGGACTTGAACCGCAATCCTTGGCCCCGGCCGCAGCTTCCTAGGTTGCCTCTTACAGGCACGCGCCACCATGCCTGGCCCCATTTCTGAGTTAAAGACGGCTTCATGATAACGCTGCATCGGAAGGAGACTGTGCCTGTGTCTGTGTGCACACTGTCATTTCGTTATTTGCTTTTCAAATCAATGTTTTCATGGAAACAACTTGACCCAAAAAATCTGGCATAGAATTTTGAGGCCCATGAACAAGTTTTAATGAGGAGGAAAAAAATGACACAAAATCACTGGGGAAAGAGGGGTGCAAAGCCATACATCCCTCCCAGACACACGTGCCTCTGACCGATATGATTCCCTTATCAGAAGGGAGAGGTGGTTCTTTATAAGCCTGCCAGCAACTTGAACTTGGAGGCTTCCAGGGGCTGCTGAATGCCAGAGCTGCCTGGCGTCATCTCCCCTCAGAGTACCCTGACCTGCTAGTTGAATTGTGCCAACATTGGGCGTTTGCATCATGTCCTGTATTGTCCTCGGTCCTCATTACTCAGCTTCCTTCCTGTGTGTCTATCAAATATTTGGTTACAGAAACATGGTCATTTTGCTCTGCTACAACTGGAATAATCCTGGACCACTCATTTCAAACGCAATTATATTTCCAGGGAGGTTGGTCTGGAGTAAATCACCCCACGGGCAGGAAGATTGACAGGATGCAGGCAGGTTGCCAACAACGCTGTGGAGATGAGGAAAGTGGGTGATGGTGATCGGGACGGACAGGGAATCTTGCACAAGTGGCGACTCCTGACCAAGTGAAGGAGGAGACCCCTGTACCCTGGGGAGACAGAGGGAGCCAGGAAGAAGCTGCAGGAGGATCAAAGGTCCTTAGACAGGGAAGTGACTGGGTCCAGAACAGCAAGAGCACCTCTATGAAGGGCACCTCTGTGACGGGCAGGAGGTGGAGCAGGTGAGCATGAGGGCAGCTGGGGGGCGGGGGGAGGGC
>PVHY01029954.1:0-13841 GCA_004024945.1 Uropsilus gracilis
TGTATAATTTTTTTTAATTAAATTTTAAAAAAGAGTCTGGAGTTATTTTGTGACTATATTCATCAACATTTTCCAACAACTCCTATTAGGCTCACACAATGGACTTTTGGTGTTGCATTTTCTCAGTGAAAGGGGATGTTTGGAGAAAGGGGGGTGAATGGAGTGACCCAAGATCAGAGAGGGTGTAGCAAGACCTGATCTGGAGCCTGTGTTGTCTTCTTCCTAGAACTCTAGCTTTTCGAGAAGATGTCAGAGGCCCACCAGGAGTTTGTCCATGATGAACACCCAAGAGACTTTTGGGAAATCACTCATCCAAAATTGGGTTCAAGGGCACCAAGTGGGAAACTGAGGGGTGATTCTCAGTATTCCATCTGTGGGATGTTCACTGCCTCAAGTGGTGTTCCAGTCCTCTTGATTTTGGCTCACACATGGAATCCCTTCCCGGATTCACACACACACACACACACACCCATGCTCAAGACCCAGCTTCACGTGGCCTTTCCTCGGGCAGCAGACCTGATAGAAGTTTGGAAAGCTTGTGCTCTGGTCAAGTAACCTAGGACCCCTCCCTGCCTGCCTCCTTCCACTTTGTAGGAAATGCCTTCTTTTACCTATGCAGAGAAACAGCCAAATTCTTTTATTCCATCTTGTCTTTCTAGTCTTTACCCTGCTGCTTCGATTCTCAAATCCAAATGACTCATATGGATTTGACTCATGTTTCTCTAAACAGATACTTTCCTCTCTAAGAAGAGTCTTGTACCAGATGTTCAAGAATGATTTTCCCCCTTGCACAGAGACTGAATCGTTTCCCTGTATCCTTTCTTCCTTTATGAATTTAGAATTAGAACTCCTGAATTTTAGCAGAACTCCAAGACTAAAGATGATATTTCTCAGTCTCCTTGCTGCCACATGTAGCCAGGAACTATGAGCAGAACTGATATGAGAGACCCAGAACTGATGTGTACAACTTTACAAGGAAAGAACATGCCCTCCTCTTTCTTTGTACCCCCTTCCAATTGGATGAAAGTGCACAAGGACAAGGATGCTGGAAGAACCACCTTGGACCAGAAGAAGAGGCTGTGTGTACAAAACGGCAGAGCAACAAGTTAGAAGGGATGCAGGTTCTACTGTGTTGTAATAGGGAGCTGCTGTTTCAGTCCTACAATATTTATGCTCAGACTATTATGTGAGAGGAATTAGACTTTCTCCTTATTTACAATCCTTTTATTTTGGTTCTTTGTGATAATCATTCAAATTTGATCCAGCCTAATGTACCTCTTTACCCCGGTATTGGAAAACAGCAGCATCAAAAATACTATGACAGGTATTCCAATCGGGTTAGCCATTAGGGTTAAGTCTCATTGATATCCTTCCTATTGCTTTGTTGTTTTCCTTTTTCATGTAGAATCATTTTGCAGACTCTTATCAAATCAACAGATCAGTATTACTCAGGGTCATTAGCTAAGATTTTATTTATCACCTTTTATGTGTTACTAAATTTAACTTTATATCTAATTAAAATTTTTCTATTCAAATTTCATTAAGCTTATAATTCTGACTTCTTTCAGATATTTTTTCTCCTTTAAATATTTTAGTATGATATTCTCAAGCATATAAATACATTTTGTTTTTTTAAAAAAAACTAAGAAATCATTAGCCAATTGAATTAAAAAAATCTTAAGCCTTTGTCATATTTTATTCATCTCCTGATTCCAAGGAAATAAAACCTTCTTTATAGTTGAAGTTGTTTACAAATTCCATTCTCTTTCTTTTTCCTCTATGACTACTGTATTGAGTTTTGAGTGTTACTATCCCTACATATATTTTTCACATTTATTTTAAACTTGATCTTGTATTTCTCTAGAGTACTAGTGTTCTTCTAGTGTTTTTTAACTTTAAGTAAATGTCATGCATACTAGTCACTTAACCTTAGGCTCTAGTCCATTGATTTTTTTTTTCTATAACTGATCTGCAATATATTTCTTCTCCCATTGGTGGACGTATGGTTGTTCTGCAGTTCTCACTTTCAGTGAGTATTGCAACAAGCATTCTTAGAACTGACTCCAGGGGCACACAGTCAAATGTTTTCAAGGATATGTCTGAGAAATGAAGTCATAGTATATGTATACTTTCAACATTCATAGACATTGGGGAATTGCTCTCCAAACTTGTCTCAATTACTTATATATATTTATATTCTCTTTTATCTATATCTCCACTAGCATATATATGCTAAAAATTAAAAATCCTGATTATATATATATGTATATAGTATATATATACTATATGACTATGTATACTATACATATGATTACATACCATAGACATGATTGACTATATACCATATGTATGGCATATGACTATATACCTTATGTGTGTGTGTATATATATATATATATATACACACATATATATATATATATATATATATATATGGCACCATATATATATATGGTGTACAGACAGGATTTGGTGTTTTTTTTTTTAATTTTTCTAATTTGTGAGTGGGGGGTATGCCATTCTGGCCTGCATTCATGTTAATTTTCATTCCCTTAATTACCGGGGTTACTTGCCATTCAGATCTCATATTCTTGACTTGCCTCTTTGTATTCTCTGCCCATTTTACTATTGCAATGACTAGATTTTCCTTTGATTTGTAGATTTTCTTTTGCACTTAGAGTCTTCAACTTGGTTTTAGCATTGGAAAATATATTCTCGCAGTGTATAGACTGTTCAGTGCACCGAATTAAACATTTAACATTAATTCTTTTGTCTCTTCGTTAACAAATCCTTTCTGAGCTGACATCATCAAAGTATTTTTCAATGTTTTGTTCAAGTAATCTTATAAAGTCTTGCTTTTCAAACACAGCATCTTGAATTCACGGAGAAGCCACTGCAAATTTAAATGTGTTAATTCTGGGAAAACCAAATAGCATTTATGACACTGGTTTGGTAAGAGGAAAAAAAACGATCATACTTTGAAAAAGCAGAAGTGACGTCCAAAAGCGCCCATAAAGATAGGAGAGATCACTGAAAGGATTCCTTCCTGTGCATTGTTTTCCTTCTGGGGGGTCAATCAAACATACTTTGGGTCTTTTCTTCTCATCACTTTCATGTAGCAAACGCTACTCAGCTCCCACCTGGAGCACAGTGATGCAGCATCATGGATTTGCTCACCTACGCACACTCTCTTGTCTTTGTCACTGGCCTCTCTGCCCAGGCTGGAGCCATCTCAGCTTGCATCCCAGCTGCTGCTGCCACCGTCACCAGCTCCAATTTCCTCAGCCCTCTAGGGAGGAGGACTGGGCTCAGGCTGAGCTCCGCTGTGACAGCTACTTGGAGACGACACAGGTCTGCTGGAGAGGTACAGCCTGACTGATGACAGTCTCTGCTCTCCCCAGTCCATGGTTGCCCAGAAGGATGTTAAGTTTGCGTGTCAAGACCCTAACCGACCAACACACTCCTTAAGTGAAAAGCGAGAAGCTATGCTGAACCTGTTCTCAGCCTTACAAAAGGCCCATCACAGCCAAGCGAAGCTCCAGGTACATCAAAATTCAAGTCGTACCTCGATTCACCATAGCCAGACATGGAGCCCTGTACACACGCCCGGTTCAGCCATGCTACCAGGTGCTGAGCCCTCAGCCACCCAGCCTGCTGCACTCGTTTCGGGGTTCAGGGGAACACAAGGTGGAGGAGGGCCTGCCGCATGCCAGGGTGGCAGGGAGTGGCTGGGGGTACCCCCCATCCCTGTACCACAAGGTGGCGGGGGAGGCTGGGGTAACCGCTGCTGGGCTGGTGGGGGGAGTAGTGGGTGGTAGGGGTCATTCCCTCTGATCTTCTCCAAATCCAGTCAACCCTCACCAGAAGCGACTAAATCAGTGATTCCACGGCAGTTGCACACGAATACAGAGGTGAAAAACAAGGAAGTATTCCCGAACAGCGAACATGTCAGATCCCTGGGCCACAGGACTGTCAGACTGATTATAGAGACGAACTACCTCAGAAATACAACCACTGCGATCTACAACGATGGGAATGGAATTTCTCGTTCAGAGTTGCCTTCAGCATGAGCAAAGGGCCCTCCCACTTTAGGCGGTGAGGAAAGCCACAGAGACGGGCAGTGACCCCAACAAGAACTGGACCAACCATCTGCCAGGGCCCATCTCGATCAAAAAACTTGATGCACAAACTTTGGCCAGGAGACAGGTTCCCAACGCCAGCAACCAGAACTACAGAACGAAGACGGAGCAAAGTATGGCAGAAGATGGGCGGAGCAGCCGACCAGAAAGAGGAGGAGGCGCTGAAAGACACAATCACGTGTTGAGCTGGTGGCCAGCAGCAGAAAGACACCTGGAAAACGAAGCACAGGCCACGGTGTCCCAGGAAACCATGTCCACACGGGACAAAAGGACATTGCTCCAGGAAAGAGGAGGAAGAACCCCAAGGGACTAAAAATTAAACAATAAAGGGCAGTGAAAGAAGAGATGGAGAGACCAGGGAGGGGGGTGAGGGAGGGGGGAGGAACACCCAAAAGGCAAATGTAAATAAAACTTATTCAATAAAAACATATTATTTTTAAAAAAATAGCCCAGACATGGAAACAACCTGAATGCCCTTGGATGGATGACTGCATAAAGGAACTGTGGTCCATGGAATCCGTGCCATGATTTTGTCACGTGTAAGTTGCCATGGTTTCCTGGTATCTTACAAGATGAATCCTTATCAGTGGCTGATAACTTTTTTCAGACTTTATATCACTTTTTAGTTTAGGAAAAAAAATTAAAAATAAAATCACTTGCAACTACAAACAAACGAATAAGAAAAAAATGAAAACAACCAGTGGGACTGAACCATGGAACAAGAGAGGAGGAGGGAGTAGAAGGTGGAGGAGGTGAAGAGCACAAAAGATCAGGAAGGATAGTTAACAAATGTCAGTGAAGTGGGAAAGCCCTGGGTTTAAAAAAAACAAAACAAAACAAAACGCATTTACCAGATATCAGAAGAGAACAACGGGCCAAACAACCAACAACTGAACATCAACTTAACCAACCAACAAATTGCAGGAAAATGGGAGATGGAGTGACTGGAGGGGAGATACGGAGGGGGGATACAGAGGGAGGAGGAGGGATCAATTAATGCACAATTGTTACAAATCAATAAAATGAATTTTTTAAAAAATCACTTGCAACTGAAAAAAAAAAAAAAGATTGACCAGAAGGACCAGATAATACAGATGCCAAGCAAGGAAAACCCAAGGTTCTTTCACCAATGAGTCAGGAGACATAGCCAGGCTGACCACAGACCGCAGGAAATGGTCTCTGCCACCTGCAAGGTTTTCCTGTGAAAGTGTGTGTGAGCTTAGCAACACGCCACCCGCACCGCTTTCCCTCCTTCTCTGCCTTCTTTCCTTTCTCCACCCCTCTTGCATCCTCAGAACAGCATCTTTTTCCCCAATAACTCTTAGCATAGCTTTGGCTTTATACTCTCTTCTCTAAGGATCTGGCACTAGAGACATTGCTTTGCTTTTCAAGGCCTGTGCTATCCATCAGTCACTAAAATTCATCATCTTCATTAAAACTTGTAGTTATACTCAAGACGCTAGAGCAATGATCAGTGGCTTTTATAAATATTGTATGATGAGTTGTTTTATTGGTAGATTAATCATTTGGTGAGTTGGGTTGTGGTTCTGAAAGGGAATATAAAGACAAGTACAAAGATCTGAGCTACATTTAGAAGATGTATTGGATAAGAATTTGTTGTGGCCTAAAGGTGCGGGTTACCTGACAGGCAACATTAAGGATGACACCTAGTTTCTGTTTGAGGCCGCTGAATAAATGAAATGCCATTCATTTCAATCAAGAAGAAGGTCTGTGTGTATGGCAGAGAAAAGATCAGGCTTGGAGATCTATCAGAGAAAATGATGAGATGTTTTTTAAGCATTTTCATAAATGGGTCCAAACTCCAAGATATAAATCTGGGTTGGTGACACTGATTTCTAAGTGTTATGACCATCCAACAGCCATTCTCTTCATCTTCCTTGTAAAAGAACCTCATTTTTATTCAAGCATCAATGTGCTCACTTCAAAGAATGAATAAAAATGGGTTAAGTCAACCATAGTAACCTCATTTTTCTTTGTTACTGGTTGGGTATAGTTGCATATACAACTCAGTTTTAAGATAAGAGAGATTTACAGGTGGTTTTCCTCCCCGATAAGACAGAGGACAGTCTGAAAACAAAGTCTTCAAAATGCCCTCTTTGCTTGCTTTAAATGGGACAGGGGGGAGTCTCAGGTTCAGTGTCAGCTGCCATCTTGGGACTATGAGATGAGTCTGAGGGAGACAGATCTGTGACATCCTTGAATCAGGACAGCCCCCCCCCCCCCGAATAGACTACCTCCAGACTGCTTGCTCTAGGACATACTTAAACAGTGTCATCATTAGGCCACAAATGTTTGCAACCAAAGTCTTCCTAACACCTGTCATCTGCCCAACCCTAGTATCTTGAGCCAGAGCAGACCTTGAGTAGATCTCTGAAAAATGCCAGTGTGAAGAAGACAGAGGAGAGAGCAATCTGCCAAGAGTTGTGAGAGGGACTAGCCCCCGACTAATGAATAATCTCATTAATAATCCCAGGAAACAGGAATCACAGCCTAACAGCACCACAAGGAAATAGAGATTTTAAATGAAACCCCAAATGGTTGATTTATCACTTTTACTGCAAATATACTCCACTATATGGCCAAAGAAACAGGAGCCAGGGGTTTTTAATCTCAGTTAAGTATTTTTTTTAAACCTGGGTACTTCATTCTTTTTTTTTTCCCACCGCATTATCCCAATCAAGAATTAATTCGAAGTCATCCATTGATAGATACAGTGAACATCCTCAAAAGTTTCAAGCAATTATGCTCAAGAATTTCCTATGGTTCAGGGTCATGAAATTCACTTGGCCCTGAAAAAATAATTGCTTGTTATCATGAAGCTAAGCGGATGAGTAATTCTGACAATACCGCATAACAAATGAGCAAACTGGCCAACTTCAGAGTTCTCCACAAGCTACTGTTTTTGCCAAGTTTTTAATTGTGAGTAGACGTGATAAGTTTATCCCTGTCCCTTCATTTAGAATAAATATTTATAAATTCATTGACATTACCATGTCCATAACGCAGCCATTCTTTCACTGGGTTATTGTGGTTTTAGGGGAAAACACTCGGCTAGACCATAGCATAAAAGATGAGAGCAGGACATGCTTTATGGGTGATAAGAGTGCAATTCTAGAAATGTCCACGGTAAACTAACAGCGTAAGGAAGAGGAAAGAGCATGGGAAATTGCTCTGAAGGGAGATAGAGTTGCCGTTTAACAGTGGGTTCACCACCCAGAAACTGTGAGAAATTAAGCAAGTTGCTTATACTTTCCGAAACTCGGTTTGCTCTCTGCCAGATGGGGACATACAATTTCAGTGCCACTGAATTTTTCTGAGGACTTAATCACGCCTCCCAGGAGCTAACACAGTGTCCGACTTATAGTACATTTTGATAAGAACTAAAAACTTTGAGTCAAACGTTACAGATTGTCTTTCAGGTTGGAAAAGGTTGCAGATGCCAAGTGGCTGTTTACATTGGGAAAACATCCTCCCATTGGCCGGAGATCTCTGGACATTGTATACAGTGTCTGTCTTCGGGCAGAAACTCTCTGTCTTGGGGACAAACCTGTCCCAGCAACTTTATGTCCTGCTTAAGGAAGCTGTCCATTTTCAACTCTTAAATTGTCTGATTTTTCCCTAATATTTGTTAGTTAAATATATGCAACTAATTTAGACTTAGTGTTAGATTATAACCTACTTTTTCCAAACGAGTACCCGATAATTCTTTTGCCGCACTTTGTAGCTATGACAATTTTACCATAGAATAAATGCCATAAATGTATCTCTGTTAGGAAACCTTATCTTGTTTCACAGATCAAAGTAGCTATTTCCTTACAAAAGTATTAAACTGTTAATCAGCATTGCTTTACTAGTATGTGTTGCTATCTGGTGAGGCAAAAAAAATTCCTTCTTAGTCTTCTTTTTTAAAGTAGTTTTTATCTACTCCAACTTTTTAGATTAAGTAAACTTCAAGAGCTGGCATAAAGATTTCCATTTGAAAAATCCAGTTGTCGTTTTGCTGTTAAGACTGATGTGATATTTTTATGAAATTCAGATTTTCAAGGTAGTTGTGTTTATTTTAATTTTGTGTTTTAAAACAATTTCCGAATATTTATTGTCAGCTCTATTCATGCTTCCTAGCTTTTATCTATGAAATTCTTGTTGGGAGTTATAGCATATAGTTGATAGTTTTATAGCTAGGACAAGCAGGAGTGTTGTCTTTTCTACTCGGTCATTACTGACCTATGGGAAAGTGAGGGTTTCTAGCTTCTTGTATGACCATGCGTATAGTCTTCTGAATTTTCCTATTAATCTTACCAGCTTTTCCCCTTTTTGACTTTTAAGAATAGAACTGATTTTACCAAAAATGACAACGTCATCTCTTTGACGCCATTATTTCTATTCCTTTTCTTATTCAGTTGTGTTTTCACCACTCCAGTAGAACGGTGACTTGTGGTGTCATGGCAATGGCCCCAGGAAGACGCCAAGACTCAGAGAGGTGGGGAGAAGAGGCTTCATTCTTCCACTCCAGGGGTCTCCATGGGAGAGACCCCAAAAGTCTGAGCCCCATGCATGGGGGAGAGGGGGGGGCCTTATCGCACTCCCCAAGAATGAGGAGCTGCTGGCTGTGCAGAAACCCTGCAACTGGCCACCCTGACCGGCGAGGTCACTCCCTGGATACAGGGGTGAGGTCAGGTCAGGTCACTCCCTGGATACAGGGGTGAGGCGGGGCTGGACAGAGGGGCAGGGAAGGCCCTCATCCCGGGTGGCCTTCTTTTGAGGTTGCTTCCCCTCGTCAGTCACAGTGAGAACCGTCCTCCTCATCTGTCCCCGGATATCAAGGGACTTTGACGCTTCTCCATCCCCTGTCACAATGTCCCCAAACGCTAGCTCAGCTCTGCTCTCTCAGGCTGGCTCTGACTCTCCTGAAACACCTCTTGGGTCTCTCTCTACCTCCAGCTGTGCAGAAGGAGCTTTTTGAGCATGGGAGGAGACAGGCGTTGCTTGGATGACCCCTGCCTGGCCGGGCTGGACTATTCCCTCCTCACCGTTGGCTTCAGCTGGCTGATGTCTCAGATTTCTCTACCCAATCATGGTGCATGGAGCGTGGGGGGTGGGGCACGCATTGTCCTCGGGGGTCTGTGTTTCTCCGACTCTGGACGCTTGTCTCGGCCGCCGTCCAGCCTTCTGACTCCGACGGTGATGCTGAAATCGGGTCAAAAGGGGGGCGAAAGCCTCCAACTGACGAAACACAGGTCTGCTTCACCACAAGTGGCAGTTGCCACTCAAAATGCAGTTTAACAACAGGGCTTATTCACACGGGAGTTCAACCAGGAAAACGAAAAGTCCTCAAAGTCACAAGTGGCAGTTATCTTACCCCAGTCACCATTCTCCGTCCCAAAGGTCCCAAAGACACACATCCAAGATGGCGCCTTTCGCCCATCCCAGCCTGAGGCAGGCACTCTGCAGAGTCCAGTCTTTCTCCAGCATCGTCTCTTTGCTTCTTCTCTCTCCAGGGTTCCGAGCTGCTCCGCTTCTCCAAGGCTCTTCAAACTTCCTCCACAATTGCTGATGCACAGATCAGCTTTCCACATCCCTGGCCATTGCCAGGTACCAGCTCATGAGGCCACCTTGCTGCGGTGCCACACGCTCCACACCAGACACTACTCTTCTGCTGGTCACCATGGCTCCTCGCCACCTCCAGCTCCCTCTTCAGGGGGCTTCTGCCCAGCCTGGTCACTCAGCTACTTTCACCCACCTGCTATTCTCTTGTCTCCTCTCCCAAAAGCTCTCTCTCTAGTCTCTGCTCTTGCCTTTTTACCCCCTGCTTCTGATCCAACCCCTGTTCCAACTGCTTCTTCTGGCAGTTTAACTGCCACAGCCCAAGGGAGGGGGCACCCAGTTTCAATGCTGGCGCTGGAGGCCTGCGGTCCTCGTGCTTTTCCGCCAGCTGGCGTCTGAGCGGCATCTCACTGACAATGGAGGCTGCAAGGAAGGGGGAAGGGATTTGCTCTTCCCGACAGCCTGAGCTCATCTTCCTGTCTGCTTCCTTGCGCGTATCTGCGCAACGCTTGGCCAGACAAGACTTGCCCATAGCAACGGCTGAATCCGGGTGGTGGCTATGCCCGGCTGGTCCAAAGCTCTAGGGGGCCCCATGGCCCTCTCCACCCTCCCAGAGACTCTGGCGTGAGCTGGCCAGCAACCTCTCCCCAGAGGCCACAGTTCAGAGAAGCGGCCCCCCAAACCCCCTTTTGACTCCATTCAACTTCATCCTTTCCTGCCTGCAGGCCCCGTGGTAGAAGTCACTTTGCACAGTGACTATAGCTGTGATGCCTGAGAACTTTTCCATCTTTCCTTACCTGGGAAACCACTTCACCTCTCAGTATCAATTTCTTCCATTCTCTTCCATCACTGGTGAAGTATCTGTCTCCTGGTGCCACGATTCCTGGTACTGGCCTAGTCTAGTTAGTGTAGTCAGCTTGGCGATGTGAGTCGGCAAGCTTGCTGTGTTTTTATCTGTTCCTTGGAGTTCAAATCTCTCCTATGGAGCCCGTGGGGCCTGATTCCTTTTAACATGTATGTATTGAAATTAATTTTCAGTATCTTTTACAACTATCGGTCTCTTCAATTTTTCTGTATCTTCTTGAGTCGATTTGGTAGTCTGTGTTTTCTAAACAAACATCCATTTCAACATCATGTTCAAAGTTGCTCCTAATTAGCTACGTGGAGTATTCTATTAAAGTTCTCTTAAAATTTACTATCACTTCCTAGTGATCAAATAAGTTGCCAAATTATCAAATCTGAGATTCCAGTTGGAATTCTTTCAGGCCTTTGAAACTATGGTCCACTGTCTTGGGGTGTCCTGCCAATGAGGAGGCTGTTGCTTTCAGCCTCTCTTTCTTTTGTAAAGAGAGCTTCCCTTTCTCCTTTCCCTTTTCTCCCTCTGCAGGAGTTTCTTATTCTTTCAGAGTTAAAAAATTTGACCTGGTAAATGTTGTTGCACTTAATTTGCTTGTGATTCTCTGAACTCTTCCAACATAAGACCACGCGTCTACTCAGTTCTAGAATTTTTTCCTATGCATTGATAATTTCTGATTACTTTTTCTCTGTCTGGAAATCTTATCAGATCAATGTAGACCCAGTTTCCACTTCTAAACCAGTGAAGGAGCAGGAACTGAGACTATGTTCTTGCTTGACACAATTAGAAAAACAGGCAAAATATATTAAATTATGTGTTTTGGACATTCGCTAGGAAAAGTTGGGATGATGTAACAGCAAAACAAATGAAGTGAGTCTTACAGTTGCCCTTACTTATTGCCAGGAGGCAGTTTCAAGGCCATAAAGCTACCAGCTGGACATCTATCTGGCACTGTCACTGTGTTGTGGAGGTAGAAGTCAGAGTTTGGGGAAGTAGCACTGTTCACCAGCCATGCTGACAAAAATTAGAAATGATGTCCACACCTTCTACTGACAAGACTGTGGAGCACAGGCACATTCATACATGCTGGTGAGAGTGTAGACCAATAAACCTCTTCTCGAAGGAAATTGGATGAGCTATTACACAACTACATAGTTTCTACCATTTGGATCCAGTAACCCCATTTCATGAAATCTATTGAAGATACCCCTTTATCAAATATGTAAACATATATAGTTACATATATAGTTATATATATAGTTATATATATAGTAAACATATATAGTTAAACATATATAATTATGTAATGAATAACCATGTGAATAAACATATATTCAATTATACTCAATTATATATACATAGGATAATACAATATAGCTTTGTTTACAACTGCAAACTTTTAGACACCCCAAGAATCCCATAGAAGACTGGTTAAACAAACTGTGATGCAGCTACGTGGCAGAGTAGTATGCTGCTATGAAAAAGAATGAGGACCTTTTCTATGAGCTGAGAGGGAGTCATCCTCAGGATATACTGTCAACAGAAAAAAAAAGCAAATTGCAAAATGTCTATACCACAAGCCATCTTTCCTGTAAGAAAGAAAGGTATATAAAATATACACACAATTCTGTTATATGTGTCTATATAGAACATACATATATGTACATGATGTTGCATGGCCTCAGGGAAACTGAACCCCAACAGAACCCAGACATAAACAAGTGAACCTGGCTTTATGGCATGCATACCATGCAGCCAAACTTACCACACACCTGCAGTGTCAGAGTCCGCATCACAGACTGTCCACGCCTGAGGTTCCATCCCAGCCAGGGCCTCCCTGTTCCCCTGCGTTTCTGTGCCCACCCACCGGGAGCCCCTCCCCCAGCAGCTCAACCAGTTTCGTGATGGCACCACCCTCAGTGACCCTCTTAGCAGCTGGAGAAACTGTAAGTTCAGGAAAATGCTCACTAGTGAGAGATGCAGCTCTTGGTTTTAGAAATGTCCACTCTTGGGCCCAGAATCACCCCCACCCAAGCCGGGGGGGGGGGGCAGGGTGAACGAGACTGGCACAGGGCTGGTGGGAAAGAAAACTTCTGAAAAAAAGGCCACTGCACGGAATGAGAAGATGCCCTCATCATCACGTTCTCCGTCCTCGCAGAGGCTCTTCATGCTCATTAACTCAGGTTAATTATAGCTCGCCTTTCAGCTTAATCAGAGAAAAGCAGGTACTCATCTTGAAAGCCTGGGGAGAAACTGAGCACTTTGCTGACTCACAATTGGGGGCCTCAAAAACACTCTTTCTTGTGCTGTGTTCGCTCTCATTCTTTCCCGGCACTCCGCTGAGAAATGACAAATAACGGAGTCTTTTTTAATGTGCAATTTTTTCAAATTATCAACCTGTTGACAGTTTGTGAGCAGTTCCTCATCCGCGTCCCATACAAATGTAAAGAGCGCGAGGCAGTCGTTTGGGAGACAAGATGACAACTCACACACAGAGACCCCGGCCTCACGCTTCATGGCGTAGAAATTACTGTTGCTGGAAATGCCTATCTTCAGCAAAATGGCTGAAAACGCTCTCCTGCTGGTGCTGGAGCATGTCTGACATCGCTCACAAGCACTTCCCAAGACCAAGTTAGGCTGTGGAGGGGGACGCAGACTCTTAGGACAGGACGCTGCAGGAACGTCGGTCTGCATGGCACCCCTGCTGACCCCTGCTGACCCCGCTAGCCATGGCACAGAGCTGGCTTTACAGCCTTTTGAAAAGCAGGACAGGAACACACGCTCCTCCTCCCTGCCTCGGTGCTGGCCAGGCTGGCGACTGACCAGAAGATTGGCCGCTCAGGGACGTGGAGCTGCGCCCTGGAACACGGGCACTGGGCACCCGCAGAAAAGGCGATGCTGGGGATGCCAAGGGTGCGGTTCAGAAAGGAACAGCCCACACCTGTTCCCATGGCAATGCTGGGAGCAGCTCTAACGTTACCCAGCATGCAGCTGGCGCAGGCACCCCAGTAAAGGGCCAGATGCTGGTGGAGAGGGTCCGCGTGTCTATGAGCGTGTCAAGCCCTGGAAGGAGGGAGACAGCGCCCTGGGCTGTGAAGGAAAATGAGCTGGAGAAGGAAGGGAAGGGAAGGAGAAAAGGACTTGGGCTGAGCTGGAAGGACCACCTGCTCCAGGCAAAGAAGCCCAGGGCCCATAGTAGGAGGGTGAGGGGCTGCCCGCTTGCCCTGTGAGCTCATCGTGTGGTAGGCAGGAGGGAAATAAAAGACCTCTGGACTATTTTA
>PVHY01029955.1:0-13841 GCA_004024945.1 Uropsilus gracilis
AGGTCTCACTATGTTGCCGGGTAGTCTCGAACCCAGACTCAAGTGATCCCTAACCTCAGCCTCCCGGGTAGCTGAGATTACAGGTGTGCACCACAGCATCGAGCTTCTTTGTTTGAGACTAGGTCTCACTATGTTGCCCAGGGTAGTCTTGAACACGGACTCAAGTGATTCCTAGCCTCTGCCTCCCAAATAGCTGGGATTACAGGCACGTGCCACAACACCCAGCGATTGCTTCTGGTATAATACTGACCAGAAATAATTACATAATTTAAAAGATCTCTAAAATAACTACATTTTATTTATTCCTAAGTACAAGTCAATATACTGACCTCATTGGGTCAAATGAAGTTCAAATAATGAATACTGGTTAAATAAAAGTAAAATAACCCTATGTCATTTTAGTCCATCTAAGATTTATAACAATATTTAAATCAAGCTTTTATTGTCCAAAAAGTACTGTTCCAGTTTACTTCTAGATATTATTATCTCTAATAGGCGCTCTCATATGTAGCTAAGGCTTCTAAAAGACGCTAAGAAGTATACCCAGAGGTACCAATGTCTCTCCCCTACATACCTCAATAGTGGTAAGTGTATAAAGCACAGCTTCCCAGAGAGCTGGACATACAACGGGGTCACTGTCATCAATGCTAAGAAGAACAGATGGGCTGACTTTGGATGCTTCATCTTTCATCAACTGCGGGATACGTTGGCACAAGGCAGAAACTAACTCAAAGTAAGCTGACCGAATCTACAAGAAAAAAGAAAACATTTTAAATTAATTTATGTTTGGGGGTACTTTCAAGTTTACACTAATTTAAATTAAATTAAAACCTAGTAAATAAAAATTTAATTTATGGTAATAGTAGATAGTTTATGCATATTAATCTCTCCATTAAAAAAAGACATAGGAAAAAAACTTCATAAAATGTTCAGAGTAGCAAAGAGCTTAATATTAGGAAGTACCCAGCCAAAAATCAAACAAAAGTATCTGTTTCTTTGCTGAAGCTAACACAAATTCTCTCTCATAGCAAAAGCCTTCACCTGTGGTCTCAAATTATTACAATAACTACATCAGCCAGCTAAGTCAAACAGGGACCAACAAACAAAAATGAGACACATGTGCCATTCCAGGTAGGAGAAAAAGATAAGACTCTTAGACTTTAGATCTTAGAATATCAGTTACAAGTCAATCAATTATACATACTATAACTAGAGGAACAAAAGTTTATAGAAATCTGAAGGAAAAAAGAATCAAACAATTTCTACGCTAAAAATGAATAAACATTAAGTTCTATTTCTTGTTTAAGAGCACTATAGATATGGGCATTATCTACAGAATCAGTTAAGTGAAAGACAGAGCAAAGGGAAAAAATTTATCCATAAAAATTTATCCATAAACATAAAAGTCATAGAGGACAGAATGAAAGGTTTAACATAGACCTAATCAGAACCCTGAAAGAAGAGAAGAAAGAGAATGAGGTAAATGAAACATGCCTAGTATCACTTAAATACAAACCATTACTATTAAAAGTTTAGAAGAATAGGCTGGGCACAGTGGCTTGTGCCTGTAAGCGTCAGTCTATGAAGCAGCTGGGGCTAGGGATCGTGATTCGAGTCCCGCTCAGGGCAACACAGTGAGACCTAGTCCCAAAAAAATAGTTAGGCGTGGTGGTGCGAGCCTGTAATCCCAGCTACCTGGGAAGCTGAGGCTGGGGATTGCTTGAGTCTGTGGTACCCTGAGCAACAGGAGCCTGCGGTTCCACGGGCAAAAATAGCAAGACCTAATCTCAAAAAAAAAAAAAAATTTAGAATAGCTAGATGTAAAGTTAACCTATATACCTGTAGTATTCTGATAGATCGATAGAAATGAAATAGAAAATGTAATTAAAAAGAAAACACATTTCACAATAGCCAAACTACAAAGACATGTTCACTATGGAGATTATAAAATGCCATTCTCTGATGCAAAGGACCTAAAGTAGCCTCAACAACTATGAAAACTAATGATAAAGTTGGAGAGCTTCAAAATTCTAAGACTTTCTATAAAACAATCATAACTAAGCGGGTGTAACTGATGCCAGGATAGACATATTAATATTTAGAAAAGTCCAAATCTAAAATTTCACATATCTGGTCAACTGAATGATGACAAAGGTGCTGGAGGACAAGTCTTAAACGAATAGATATGCATATGGAAAAGTTAATCTCTCACCTTCTCACAATACACAGAAATTAGCTCTAAATAAACCAGACCTAACCTATAAAACTTATGGAATAAAATAGCAAGTCTTAATCTTTGAGGTGGGCACAGATTTCTTAGATAAAACATCAAAAGTATGCATCATCTAAGAAAAAAATTAATAAATTAGATAAAATAAATTTTTAAAAAATTAATAAATTGAAATTCTAATACTCTTAAAAACCATTGACAAAACAAAAAGTCAAACTGGAAGATATTCATGTCGAGAATAAAAGACACATACAATTCAAAAATAAAAACTAAAACCCAATGTAAGCATGAATGGAAGAATAGGGAGTAGTAAGAATCCGAGAAGTTGACCCTCCTCTAAAGAACAACTTTAGGCTCAATGGACAAAACACCAAGAAACAACCTCCTTAGGAATCTGAAGACTGAAATGCTATCTTGGAAAGGAATCCAAACTTGGAGTAAGCAATTCATATAAACTGAGTTCAAAAACATGTATTTCAAACTTTGCCCCCAAGATGGTCACTGTCACTACTCAGCGGCACCAGGACAGCTAAAGACTACATTACAAAGCTCAGCACCAGCTAAAGACTACATTACAAAGCTCAGCACCCCTCTGCTAAGAAAAACAGGCAGAAAGAGGAAAAGGAAACCAGGGTAACAAAGGCCTCAAAAAGTTTCAGAAAGGAGAAAGTCAGAGAAGGACTCGGATATTCTTATTTTCAACCACATGAATCGACAGCGTATCCTTACACCAAGCACGTGTGGGGCAAACTGCAAGCAGTGTGAAGTTCAGGCTTTAAGAACAAACTGAGACCTGGCATTGCAGGCATGGTAGCTTACTAAGGCGTCTCACTGAACAGGATACATTAACTGTCACACATTACCTACTGCAAATGCTTGACTGTTTTCTAGCAAGGATGCAGCCACAGACAATACGCTACACAAATTGATGCACGAAAACAAGTGTGCCAGATGTTCCCAGAGCTAGAGTTTGCTGATCCAGAGTCCACACTCATCAGTAGGACTTAAAACAACTGACCATATCAAAGTTAGGCTATGAAACAAACATCTCACACATTGTTAGAGAGTGTGATATATACAACCACTTTAGAAAATGGTTTGGCAGCTTCCTACAAATTTAACGTAAACTGATCAGATGAACTATCAACTCCTCTCCCTATTCAAAAAAAATGAAAACTTATGTCCATACAAAGACCATAAGAAATTTAACAATAAAAAGGAATGGCTACAGATACAAGCAATAGCAAATCTTAAAAATGGTATGCTGAACAAAAAACCTAGAATAGTTAAATCTAATCTGCAGTGATAGAAACAGAACACTTAGATGAATTGAAACATACAGAAAATGCAGCTTGGCATGCCACACAGAGACAAAAATGTGTTAAATAAGTTTCATCTGAGCATGACTTCTAGTGCTGCTGGAACTGGCGGTTAATGAATCAACACTATGTATTAAATAAGGAGTCTTTTAAAACAGACATACAAAACAAAGTTGTGCTGACCAACTGACAAAAATGCTATGGCCATGCTTAGGGTTTCCCCTAAGGGCAAAGCTTCAGTAAGCATGGGCACGCTCTAGAACAGAATTATCATGAATCATGAACACTGACTGTACAAACAAAAGAATATATATTAAGAACATTAGGAATGGTCAACTGGTGGAGAATGGAGAAGACAGACAAAAGAAAAACTAAGTACACTGAATGAGAAGAGCCTTGCACACATCAATAAATTTAAACTGTCATGAGGGGAGCAATCGGATAAAGCAACTCTGACACTGGAATCCAAATAACTACTGAAAGGGGGAGAAAATGATAACATTCTAGTAGGAGAGGTGATTCATTCCCACAAGAAAGCATAAACTAACAAGACTAGGAGGAAAAAGGACTCAGATATATTCCTTAAAATAAAAAAGACAAGATACCTGAGGTACACTGTGTTTTCCATACTTCCAAAACTTATTCTGTGATAAAAGAGACTTAAATTTCTCCTCCAGAGAATCAAGTTCATTATCAGGTAAGAGGCAAATTAATTTCTTTAACGCCAATAAGGAACAAGTTACAACTCGATAGAATTTAGCTTCTCTCTCTTCCTCTGGAACAGTTCTTAATGCAAAAGAAAAAAAAAAGAATAATATATATATTTATATATATATTAGGACTTAGAATAAGTCACACTATATACATGGTATTTACACTGTAGATGCTTTATCATTATATAGCTATATCAAAGTTGCTTTACTTTATATTCTAGAGTCCCAGTAACCAGTTGTCCTAAAAATACCAATAAACACAGATTCTAATATATTTTTCTAATACCAGGTGAAAGTAGATGAAACCTCCCTAGGTAGCATGTAAGAAGGTGACCCCAGGGAACAGATACCAGCGCATCCAAGATTAATTTTCCTTTTAGACTCTTGGTCTGACTGGGTCATCACAATAAAAGTCAATGGAACATTTCACTACTCTTTCAATAGAACTATTCTTAACTCATCAACTACTTCCAAGTAGATCGTAAAATGGTTCCTGCTTCAACAATCAAAAGGTTAATGTGGGAAAAAAATAAATCTTTACAAAAGAACCAAACCTGGGGCTGGTCACAGTGGCTTGTGCCTCTAAGCTTCAGACTATGAAGCGGCTAGGGATGGCGGTTTGAGTCCCACCTGGGCCCGTAGAGAGACCTAGTTCCAAAAAAATAGCTGGGCATGGTGGTGCGCACCTGTAATCCCAGTTACCTGGGAAACTGAGGCTGGGGACTGCTTGAGTCTGTGGTATCCCGGGCAACAAGAGCCTGCGGTTCCACGGGCAAAAATAGTGAGACCTAGTCTCCAAAAAAAAAAAAAAAAACCAAACCTGCAGCTCTCAGAAAATTCAAGTTAAACACCTTGCAGATAAAAGCCCCTGAAACAGCTTAGGGCATAAAGTATCAGATTAAGTATTTCCATCTCCACCTTTAGAGCTCATTAATTTAAATGTTACATTGTGATTGTAATCTTATTACCAATGAGGTAAACACATCATGACATGAGTTTTTAGACACAATACAACTTACTGTGGGTCACTGAGCGTATCAGGTCTTTCTTTTATAAGATGATCATGCAGGACCTGTAGAGAAGGTAAAAGTCCATAAGTGTAAATTTTTTTTAAATCCTCAATTCCCCCCTCACGGTCCATCTACTTTTACTTCTTTTTCTTTTTCTTTTTTATTATTTTGAGACTAGGTCTCACTATTTTTGCCCGCAGAACCACAGGCTCACATTGCCCGGGGTACCACAGACTCAAACAATTCCCAGCCTCAGCCTCCCAGGTAGCTGGGATTATAGGTGCGCGCCACCACACCCAGCTATTTTTTTGGGGGGGAATCTAGGCCTCGCTACATGCCCCTGGCGGGACTCGAACCACAATCCCCGGCCCTGGCTTCCAGGGCTGCCGCTTACAGGCATGCACGCCACCATGCCCAGTTGACTTTTATTTAACAGACTACCAAGCCTGGATGTCTGCTGCTTTCCCCAGTCCATATATTAGGAAGAGAAGATAAAGGGGGAAGAAATGAGGAAAGACAGTGTTCAGTACAGACAAAAGCCACCAATGCTATGGCTGCTATCAATCTAGCAGAATTGGTGGCCAACTTTGAAGAAACATATCTATTCAGGGGGATATAAATTTATAAAATCTCTGAGGAATAATTTATCAATACCGCATAAAAAATTTAAATGTTCTTCTCCTGATTCAGCATAAAATGACTTGAAGTTTTAGTAACAACCACTTCACTGAGGTATGAAGAAATGTATTCAAGAATAGTCAATGAAGCAGGATTTGTGAATAAAAGTTGGACTGAAATCCCAAATTTATCTGTTAATATAAAAAGAACTACCATTTATCTTACAAATGTCAAAGACTGAAACGTGCTTATATCCCTTAAATACTTTAGAGAAATAACAGTTCCAAGCACTTACACTGGCGATTTCATCCTTACAAAATGCAATGGCCTCAGGCTGTTTGCCTGGAGGGAAAGCTGCTTCAAAGGCATCTTTGGCTGCAGATGCAGCTGGGGTATAAGTATCACACTGAGCCATCAGCCAATAGCCCATCAAACTTTTTAGATATGGAGCCAACTGCTTCTTTACTTTAAGTATAAGTTTTTCAAAAGCTTGCTGCGTAGCTTCTCGAACCCTCCGATCATGGTCCTATGGAACATACAATCTGGTTTAAAATACTTCTATCCCATTCAAAACAAATCTGTATTTCTGCATAAAGTATTTATTCCATATATAATAGAGTATTATATTTCTGTAGATAGCATGGTGCCCCCCTAATAGCCCTGACCTATATACAGAGTCAAACAACCAACAATTATCTGAAATAATTTTTACTTTTTCCCATCACTCATCAAAATAAGAATATATTCAAGAGTCAAGGGAAGGCCTTGAAGAATTAAACACTCATTCTTATTCTTCTGTATCAAATAAACAAAAAATGAACTGTCAAAATTTATTATGATTGTAGCATCTGGACAATTATGTAGTAATGACCCAATTCCTAAAAATACACTTTATATCCAACATAATCTGGTCAGCATGATAATGTTGACAGAACATTTCATAAACTTCACCAAAATAGAACCATGTAAATCTGACCATTTCTGATGACATCAACCAAAACATATGCAATAGAAAAAAACAAGTAGCATCTTAATACTTACAAGTGAAATTTTACAGAAAATTCTTGGCCAGTAGGGAAGAACTCCTTTTACAATTTCTGTTTCCCTCTCTGTACACATGGTTCCAAATTCCTGCATAGCCTAAAAGCGAAGTATTGACATCATTAAGGCTCAATAGCAAAAAATACTGGCTATTGATTATATTTTTCTATTCTAAGAGCTCATCTTTTATGAAACAAGACACTGTTTCTATCTGTGCCTTAGGGAACAAATTTGAAGACTTCCTTCACAAGCTACCAAACTTTTCGAGTGTTTTTAAATAATAAAATGCACACTAAAAAAGTCCCATTTGAAAGTACAGAATCAAAATTACATTCTCTATGAGGGAAAACTGTACAACCAGCATTCTAAAATAGTTTTTAAAAATGCAAAGTAACAAACTTACAAGCCATAAAGGTAAGTGTAAACTGAGCATAAATCTATTAGAAAAAAGCATAAACCGAACTTTTTAGTGATGATTGCTCATTTACATATGACGTGCCAATGATTTTATTTGTACAGAAAAAGACTTTCCTTTTTATGTAAAACATCAAACTTGCCTTTAACTTGGTTGTGACATCTTTCTTAGAAAGTTTCCGCAGCACCATTCGGAAATCAGAATCTACAAGACTATCTATTTCTTCGGCTCCTTGAATAGCAGGAACGTAGCCCAGGTCACTCTGAGATGTTCCAAAACCAATAAATCCAGGCACTGTTCCCTTTTCTTTGGCAAGCAGTTCTGCAGCTCGGCCACTGTTTGAAGGCTGATAAGAAAGGAGGAAAAAAGTCAGCGTCCATGAAAATTTTCAAAACTTAACTTTTAACTCTTTAGAGTAACACCTTGACAACTACCATGTGGAACAAGTTTCTATTTGAGAAAAATAGAGTATTTTATTTTTTATTATCTGTGGCTATTATCTGTGAAAACGTCTCCATAAGTTCATGTTTTTGCCCCCAAGAGCCAATGATTAATGACCCCTAGGCTACTTTCTGGATCTTAAACATTAGAACAATGTTATTTAAAAGGTGGCAACAATCCATTGGCGGCTCATGACATCAACTTAATGGGCCATGATAGCAGTTTAAAGAAGTAGAGTTTAATTTTAGAAATAAGATTGTATTGCATCTGGTAAAAATAAGTTTTATGAAAATTTCATTGCCAATTCTTGTATAGTGTGCATACAAACAACAGGGTACTATGTAACAATGTAAAATTAACAGGTAAGTGTATTACACCTACTCACTCACACACATATAAACATATATATATATGCAATGACCATGGGAAAAAGTCTAATGATAGCTGCTTCTAGATTAAGAGTTCCTAGAGGATAAACATGCTCATTAGCACATATCAAAAGCCTAGACTAACCTCTTTAAGGTTAAAATGGTTACAAGTCACATTATTATGAACACACAAAAATTCAATATAGGTCCTTTCAGACAGCTCAGACCCTTGGAGAAGAACTCCAGCACACCCCTGCCATGGCCTAGGCCACAGTGGGGATGGGGGGGGAGGTAGGGTGAGTCCCATGCCACCAGTGTCTCAGGGTCTCGGGTCCAGGGATCTCAGGTTGGGGAAGCCGGCCTCTGCATCCATATGAGCAGGACAAGTAGCATGTTAGGAATCACTGAGACAAGAATGTGAGACCGGTGATTGTAGTGACCTGTCAGATTGTAGTGACCTGTCAGATACCTGCATCATCTTGGGCTGGGGAACCAAACCCCTGGTCCACAGTTTTGTACATGAGTGAGGCTCCCTCCTTTACCAATCAATGGGGGAAGAAAGTCACAGAGATGTGCTGTAGCTCCATGGCAGAAATGCTAACACAAGAGAGAAGAGCTGAACCAGCCACCTGGAGAAGTCTGTCCCCAGCAGGAAATGCCTCCACCCCAATGGCTGGGAGTTGGGCTGTTAAACCAAGATGTCAGAACTGAAGGGCACACAAGCAGCACCATGAGACAGACACCAGAATGGAGCCTGCAGAGCTACTCCATGCATTTACCCAACAAGTTCCTGACCGGCTCAGCCTGACTACATGCCTCAGTTACTCCTGGAGATCAGAGCTGCCTGGGCTGTTGCTGCCCAGGAGTGCAAGTTTGCACCCAGGAAAAAAGGACATTGTTCTAGGAAAGAAGAGAAGACCAGTGGGCCAAACATGGACCAGTGACTTGCAGTGTGAGGAGTTGGAGTAACCAGAGGGGGCAAGGGGGAGAGGGATACAATATACAGGGGAGGGCCATACCTAAGGGGAATGACCACCATACAAATGTGACCAAGTATGAAAATTACAAAATAAAAACTAAAAAAAAATTCAATACAATGGTTAGGATACAAGACAGGTTCCTTTATTCTGAATTACAGTGGGTCTGACTGACCTACAACATAGTAGCTTCCAGATGCTGAAAGTTAAATATGAAATACTTAAATATCAAGAAGAATTGTACTTTGAAAGAAATGAATTCATAGTCACCTAGTGGAAAAACATCTTATTTCGGTGTTCAGGATGACATTACAGTCTATTTAAATTCATCTATTCATTTCCCTCTAAGATTGAGTTATCCAAACAGGAGACACAGTTTGCCCATACTTAACAATCACGGTGTTTGGGAAACTCATTAGTCAAGGGTCAGGCTGTATTACTTCCTAAACTAAAACGAATGACCAAAAATCATATTTTTTCTAAACAATAGTACTCTTAAGGCTGATTTCAAGAACAAGTGCTCAATTTTAAAACATTAAAGATAAAACAGTATTCAGCTTGCATTTTCCATTGTTGTAATTATAAAAAGGAACAAAGAGGAAGTGAGTAAATTACAATTCTGTAAACTAAAATATGATGTTAGGGCATCAGAATTTTGTCTACAACTTCAAACAGTTCTATTATAAAGCATAATGAAACAATTTAAAAAGAACAAATCAAGGCCGGGCACGGTGGCTCGTGCTTGTAACCTTCAGCCTATGAAGCGGTCAGGGCTAGGGATGGCGGTTTGAGTCCCGCCTGGGGCCCGTAGCGAGACCTAGTTCCAAAAAAAAAATAGCTGGGCGTGGTGGTGCGCGCCTGTCATCCCAGCTACCTGGGAAGCTGAGGCTGGGGACTGCTTGAGTCCGTGGTACCCTGGGCAATGAGAGCCTGTGGTTCCACAGGCAAAAATAGCAAGACCTAGTCTCAAAAATGAATGAATGAATGAATGAATGAATGAATGAATGAATGAATGAATGAACGAACGAACGAACGAACAAACAAATGAACAGATCATTGCTAAAAGTTGAAGGAATCAAGGGAATCCTAAAATGCCCTGAAGTATCAGAGCTGACAGTGCTAAGTACAGAAAAAAAAGTATCAGATTTCACTTTCAATGTCAAAGTAAACATTTTTTAAAACCGGGCATGGCTGGTGCCTGTAAGCTTCAGCCTATGGTCGGGGCTAGGGATTGTGGCTCGAGTCCCACCTGGGACCCGTAGGGAGACCTAGTTCCAAAAAAATAGTTGGGCGTGGTGGCGTGCGCCTGTCATCCCAGCTACCTGGGAAGCTGAGGCTGGGGGTTGCTTGAGTCTGTGGTACCCCGGGCAACAAGAGCCTGCGGTTCCACAGGCAAAAACAGGAGACCTAGTCCCAAGGGGGAAAAAAAAATTTAAAACCTACTACGTTGTATCTTTTATTGTCTACCCTAAATTTAAAATATAGTTAGCATTTTTTGTGACTACTTTTACTGTAGCTTAGATGATTATACCCAGGGTTCAAAGACTAACTTGACTCTAGTTCTGACAGTGATTTTCTTACACTGCATCGTATTCATTCTTTGGTATCTGGCTGCTCCAAGTCCTTGAGGGAGCAATTCTGAAAATAGAGTTGAAAGACTTAGTAGCTACAACACCATCTGGCCTCACCTTCCCCATTCCTATCTTCAGCCACTCTTCTTCCCTTGCTTCACTTCCCTTCCTGCTCCCAACTTTGCTGCCACTGTTAAGTTCCAGTCCCAAAATGAATTCAAGGTCCCCTGACTATGCTAAGCCCTTTCAAAATGTGGACTTTGTATAATCTTTTCTCTCTACCTGAAAACCTACCCTTTTGTTTCATTTCCTGACAAATTCCTACTCAGCCTTCAAAACACACTCATGTTTTCAACACTTGCCTCAATCCTCCTTCTGTTCCCTCATGTTCTTTAGTCTCATGCTTGTATCCCAAGTCTTTAAAATATTTTAATTTATGCATATCTGACACAATCATCAAAGTAACTCTTCAACAATAGGAAACATCTGCCTATCATCATTGAATACATGGGGTTGGCTGTTCAAATTGGTGCATAAGTGATGCCACTCTGAACTTCAACTACCAACTTAGCAACCTTCTGGCTACATGATCTCAGGCAAGTTAATTTCTCTAAGCCTCAGTATCAACGTCTTCAAAATGAGCTAACTTTAACTAAATCATTATGAGTTTCTTGTCAAGGATAAACATAAGTTTTTTAATCACCATAGTGATAACTGATTCCAGGAAGAGTCATCAAATCCTAAGACCATTAAGTGAACGCTTGTGGGAGAACAAAACATACGGCTCCACTTATTATTTGCTAGTAGTCAATTGAAAAAGATAACTTTTATAACAAAAATCACCTTAACCAAATGATTAAGTAAATACCACAAATAATGGCACACACAAGCATCGGTGGCCCTGTGGTGTGATGCACTAGAGTACCATATCTAGATTGAAATAACTAAAACAAATAAACTGAATTTATTTATTTATTTTTTGAGACTAGGTCTCGCTATTTTTGCCTGTGGAACCATAAACTGCCAGGGTACCACAGGGTATGACATTGCCAGGGTACCACAGACTCAAGCAATCCCCACTCTCAGCTTCCCAAGAAGCTGGGATTACAGGTGTGTGCCACCACGCCCAGGTATTTTTTTTGGAACTAGGTGTCACTACATTACTCTGAGCAGGACTGGAACCGCGATCTCTGGTCCCCGCTGTGGCTTCCTAGGCTGTCACTTACAGGCATGCGCCACCATGCCCGGGCAATAAACCAAATCTTGACTGACTCTCGAATGTCTTCTAAAATGCTATTATCTGTAATAAAAACTGTAAAGAACATGCCAAGAAAATGAACAAACCTGAATGCTGATTATTAGTAGATAATGGCTTACACTAAAAGCTAAATTTTCTACATTTTGTAACTATTCATGGCTATGTACAATGGCATTGCTTACAAAATAAGTGTTTTAACTTTTAAATTTTTAACATATATGTCACATAAATATTCATGAGTTAAGAGTAACGATTCCTGTAATTATTACGGCTCAGCAAAAAGCATAAGCTTCAGAAAGATATAAACAAAAGGTGAATCTAACGTTCAAGTTAGATTTTTATATTTGGGCAACTTTTCCTCGTATTCGGAATCATTCAAATTTAAAACATTGGGAACATCTTTTTTTTAAAATAAAATATTAAATGAAGATGCAAGTCTAGTGCTAGGTACGGTACTGGCACAAGGTGAGTTACTGCTAACAGCTGACATTATTATTAACTTCCAAAACAGAACCAAGAAAATTTGTCACAGATTATGCCTCTAATTGGATCAGAAAAAGGAAAAAAAAAGTATGCCCATAAACCTGACTGCTCCATAATAAATCTAGCACCATGGGGGGGGGGGGAGAAGTATGACAATCTTTGAGGTTTAATCCACTTTGGGGGTTTCTTTAAAGAATACAGTCAACTTCTGCCAATGCCAGTCCTTGTTCTAGACTCCAAAGGTAACAGAAGCAGAGGAAAAACATCTGCCTTCTTTGAACTTGTAGTGAAGCAGGAAGTGAAGGATGCAGGGAACAGAAAACCCATACTGTCTCAAGGGTTCACACTGTTAACACTGTCAGGACAATCAACAAAGCAGGAGAGGGGAAAGACAGCGGCAAAGGTCTACAGTTTAAACAGAGACCTCAGGCAAAATGTGGAGCCAGGAGCATGGGGAGCCGGCCAGGCAAGGTTAAGTAAGGCTCACAAGGTGGTCAGTGCTGACCCCAAGCAATGAACAGACTGAAGATGGGGCCCCAAAAGACATGGGGGGAGGGGCTGACCTCATAAAACAGACCCCAGCATGAGGGCTCCAGCCTTTGCCCTTGAGAGTTGCGAGGTGCCACAACAGGTCCCTTGGGCCAAAGAAATGAACAGACTGTGAAGATGGGGTCCCAAAGTAAAAGGGGGGCACGGGTAACCTCATCTATTAGACCCCACTGTGAAGGTTCTAGTCTTTGCCCTGAGAGTTGCAGGGTGCCACAAGAGGTCCCTTGGGCCAAAGAAATGGACTGTGAAGTGGGGCCCCAAAGGAAATGGGGGGAGGGGCTGACCTCATATATTAGATCCCCCTGTGAAGGTTCTAGTCTTTGCCCTGAGAGTTGCGGGGTGCCACAACAGGTCCCTCGGTCCGAAGAAATGAAAAGAGTGAAGATGGGGCCCCAAAAGACATGGGGGGAGGGGCTGACCTCACATAACAGACCCCAGGGTGAGGGCTCCAGTCTTTGCCCTGAGAGTTGCGCGGTGCCACAACAGGTCCCTTGGTCCACGGCACTGCGGACCCCAGACTGACTTGAACTGCTTCCCATGCAACTCCGAGGCTCCCAACGCCACCCCCGCCCCCGGCCAAGTAACCTTCCAGCTGACGCTAACCCCCCACTACTTAGTGGTAACTGTGGGGCGTAGGCGCGGTGGGGGCCGCTCTGGCCTGGAACCCCCTCTAGTCACCGTTGCCCAATCCGCTGAGATAAGCCACCCCGCTCACGGGGACGTGCGGACAAAAGCGAGGTCACACTCGACGGGCGCACACACACCTGCCCAGGGCCACGCTCCGCACACACTCCCCTCCCCGAGGAGAGGGCTCCCCGTCCGGCCGGGCCGCCCCACACTCACCCTCA
>PVHY01029956.1:0-13794 GCA_004024945.1 Uropsilus gracilis
TAATACCCTCTCAATCTATCCTTGTTGTTGCAAATGGCAACTTAATCTTTTTGTGGTTATGTGTATGTGGTATTTCATTATAAACATAAACATATAGATACTTTCCTATAGATCTTATAGATTTTCATCTACCCATTCACCCACACATGGACACTTAGAATGTTTCTATATCTGGACTGTTATAAATAATGCCACAGGGAACATAGAGGTGTGGATATCTTTCAAATTAGTATTTTCTCATTCTTTGGATAAATACTCAGAAGTGGACTAACTGGATTATATAGTATTTATATTCTTCATTTGGGGGGAATTTCCATGCTATTTTCCATAGTCACTCTATCAATTTACAGTTCCCACAACAGTAGGAACAAGGAACACTTTTTTACAGCCATTCTAACAGATGTGAGATGATTGCTCATTGTGGTTTTGATTAGTATTTTCTTAATACTTAATGATGAGAAATATCTTTTCATGCTTCTATGGGTCATCAATAGGCCTTCTTTAATGATACTAACTTGACTGAGATTTTAAATTTCAGCTCTTCAATTCTTACTAAAATATGTCCTCAGAGCATCAACATTATCTGGTATTTTCTCCAAAAAGTAGAAATTCAAGCCTCTACCAAATCTGCCAAACAACTGCCCAGCTTATTTACTGCTATAAATAATTGGTCGTACAGGTTCACACAGAGACAGCACTAATCTCCTTTACAATCAAAAACAGTGAAGTTTTAAAAGTGTCATTTGCAGGTAGATACTATTAACTTCTGGTACATGATGAAAATGATGAGAAAGGAGGTCAATGAATACACCGGGTGAGTTTCAGGATGTATATTAATTGGTTTTGAAATTCCTTCCAATTTTCCAATCTAAAAAACTAACCCAGAAAAGCTTCTATTTAGAAACTTTTAAGCAGACAGCTTTTACTACTGCTCAACTTCAGTGGGAGGATTCTGTTTTCAGAAAATCAGTCACTGATTTAGCAAAATAATGAATAGATATGATTTTCACATTATGTTAAGGTTTGCTTTACTTCTATCCTGTAGCACACAGCTATGAATCACAAAATGCTGCATTAATATGTCAAATAGTTTTATGACATGTTTGAGAGAATAAATTACCATTCTAAATTACAAAATATTCAACAACTTGTCCATAAGGTTGCATATTCAGTAAACATTGTCATGCTAGTTCAACCATTTTTTCAATTTAATCTCCAAAAAAATCACACCAATATCCCTTTTTATCTTTCTCTAATTTTCTAGTATTAAAATAACAATAAAACATTTTGGAGTTACATTGCAAGGTGCTGATTTTGAGGTTCACAAAATACTGCATGTTGGAAGCACAATGAAGTTTCTTGATCTGTACAGGGAGTAAGTTTTCCACATAAAGTTATAATTTGGGGAACATCTTAATTAGGATTTAAATTAGGATTTTCCTGTTTGTATCAGAAGTGTTCAGTTACAGAAACAAGAACCTTTTTAGCAAACTGAATGGTAAGGAATTATTACAGTATATTAAGTGATTGAGGTTTTTGCTTTTTTTTTTTTTTTTTTTTTTTGAGACTAGCTCTCGCATTATTGCCAGTGGAACCGTAGGCTCACATTGCCCAGGGTACCACAGACTCAAGCATTCTCCAGCTTCAGCTTCCCAGGTAGCTGGGATTACAGGCACGCACCACCACACCCAGCTATTTTTTTGGAACTAAGTCTCACTGTGTTGCCCCAAGCAGGACTTGAACTGCGCGATCCCTGGTTCCGGCCGCGGCTTCCTAGGCTGCCAAACTTACAGGCATGCACCACCATGCCCAGCCCTAAGTGATTTAGTTTTAAGAAACACAGGTTTTTGAATCTAGGCTGGGATTCACGGAGTAGTTCCATAGAACTCTCACACTTAGGGAACTGTGCCTGCTGACAAAATTAGGAAACTGTGAGATGAAGAATCTGCCTACTAGATCATAAAGTCAAGTCATAGCAAGAGTTACTAGCTCCATAATCACATTACATCTATCATTATCCGACAAACCTGCCTTCAACGGAGCCAACTAAGCATTCTATAATGTCATTGTCAAATGGATGAACTTTCTGAAATGTGGTGTGGATATGTTTGTGTGCGATGAACTATTACTTAGTCTTAAAGAAGGAATTATGATTTGCAACAACATGGATGAAACTAGAGGGCATTATCTGAAGTGAAACAAGTTAAAACAAGAGGGAAATAATACATAAGATCATCTATATGCAGAAATTTAAACTTTAAAAATATCAAATTCATAGAAAAAAATGGAAGCGGATTGGGGAAATAGAGAGAAGCTGGTAAAAGGGTACAAACTTTCATTAAGAAAATGAATAAGATATCAGGACCTGATGTGTAACATGGTAACTGATTTATTGCACTGTATTATATATGAAACCCTAAGAAAGTAATATTTAAATATTCTCATTAAACAAAAGGGAGGGTAAACATTTATGGTGAGTGATATGTTCATAAATTCAGTAGAATCTTTTAAAAATGTGTATGTATATGAAACCACCATGATGTACACTTTAAATATCTTAAAATTATGTGTGAATTGTAACCTCAATAAAGCTGAAAAAAAAAGTTGTCAGTCTGCGTGATGCTCATCAGTATATTCCACTCTATTTTTTATGATAAATTAGTAATTGGATCAGACTTAATATTCTATGGGATGCATTTGAGACTAAGGCATTCAGAATATTTATAGATTAAAGCACTTGCAGAAGACACAGTAGGGAATCACAATCAAGGAAGAATCCTTATTCTGCTGACAGTACTTTGCTGCCCTGTCTTTGACAGAAATTGGTTAATCTAACTGACCAGTGATAGGTGGCTTCCTTTTCAGAGACTTCCGTTAAGTATGATACAGATAGGACACTGAAGATCAATCACCCTCTGTGAAGGAAAGTCAGTGCTTTAGAGTCCATGTATTAAATCCATCCCTGCCACTGTGGTCACTTGTTCATTAGCATCAGATGGCTGATAATGTAGACAACAGAATCTACAGGGAAAGTTATCTTTTCCCAATAAATTCCTGATGGTTTCACTGATATATGTGATATAGAGAAACAAAACAAAAGGACAAGAAAAAGTTAAAACTGGTAAGGAGAGGGAAATCAGGGGAGGGATGAGTACAAGGGATCATGGTGACAGTTCATGAGCGGTATGGTGGTGGGAAAACTATGGTTTTAACAATGTAAGGAAAAATATGTAATCAATTTAAAAATTAAAAAGTGACTAAAACTGGGGGGAGAGAAAATTATCTTTCCCACAGGCTTATTGAATTTTTTTCTACAAAGGTCAATCCATAAACTAACATTTTCTGAAACTTATCACCAACCTTCTAATAATATTTCCAAATCCCTGAATATCTAGCCAAACCATTAACCCCTCCAGGAATTAGGACAGACCCATGATTCTGACCACCTTCCTTCCAGACAAACAAAATGTTCAATTCTGGATACAACCTGAAAGTCAATTACATCCCCCAAACTTCTGCCCACTAGGATATTGTCTTCATTATCCTTCAGGTCCACTCCTCTGTGGGTTAATGCTACTATACCAGGTCTCCTGTGTAGTGTGACACTGTAAGTTAGAGTTATCTGCAAACCAGAATTGAACTTTTTGTTCCTAGGTTAGCTAGTTATAGAAAACTCTACCTGCAGCCATAGGTGAGCCGATAACTGACACAGCAAAAGAAGTGTTTATTAGGGGTGTGATCCACTTATCACTAAAACTTATTTGTGCTTACAGAACCTAAGGGGCCAAATCTGATGTATGTCATTTTTATCTGACATTGATGCCTGGGTGGAGGGGGGGAGGATCAGAGTCAGAAAATACCTAGGTCATTAGAGGTTATGTTCACATGAGCAGATTTTGAATGTCTAACATGCTCCCTTAACAAGCAAGAGCAGTTCCTCAACAAAAGAACATTATTTATGTCCAAGTACTATAAACTTGCTTTGTATATGGTGTCCCTATAGAGGTCTGCCAGAGGCCACACAGGGCATCTGAAACTGCCATGGTCATTTCAAGCACCATTGAACCTGCTGGCTCGTAACTAAATTACAGAGGCTTGGACCAGCTGCAGGAGCTTCTCCTGTACCCTCACTCAAGCTTGATAACTTTATGGGTTCCTTCAGTAAATGGATTTCAAATGTGAGATGTTACTTCCAAAGCCCAAAGTAATTCACAATATATTGTGGCTTCTTAGAATTACTTTGGAGAGGATATCCTTTCACACCCTAGATCCCTAGTCCCCAGAATCTTCAACTAAGAGTACTGAATTCTCTTTGGATTTTTCTCCTACTCTCCAGTTAAATATTTCCTACCAGAGCATCTAAAGCATCTGATCCTGTCCTTTACCAGATCCTATCACCATGAGATCAATGATGAAATACATCAGCTTATTTTCCTTCCAGAAAGTATTCAAGGTTCTGCACACTAAAGACAACTACAGTGAAAGTAAAATACACACAATGTAAAATATACCAGTTTAACCACTTTTCCGTGTATAGTTTAGTAGCATTAAATACTTTCACAATGTTGTACAATTCCCATACATGTGGTAAGTGAGTTAGTCAGGAATTTTCTTCTATTGGTCTGTATATCCAGCACCTGTAGTATTACATCAGTGGGCATGCACATGTGTAAGTGTGCATATCTGGGCCTAGGAGAGAGGGGATAAAAGGGCACAGAGAGCATGAGAGAATGCCAGAGAGATAACCCAAAGAAAGAGTGTGAAGATTCCCAGGGGGGGTAGGGGGCAAGGGAACTTGCCTGTCTCCCAGGTTTCCCCAACCCTGGCCCTGAACTGCCCTGCCCCACCTGGTGTCTCTGTGTAACTGCTAAGATCAATAAAAAACCTGTGCAGGTTGGTGAGCCTGATATTTGCCTCTACAATTGGCAATGAGGACTGGTTGCATTACAATTGGCAAGGAGGATGGATAGTTACCCAACACCATGTTAGAGAAAAGAAGAATAGGAATATACTTTCCTGACACATCTGTCTCAGTGGCTTTTCTCTTGGACATTATGAGATTAACATGGGGATTTTCAGCATGCAGCACAGCCAGAGGAGAGCTAATCTGAACAAGAGATGAGCTAGATTCCAAGGGCAAAAGGAAAGAGGCTAAAACAGAACTATCAAACTGCCAACCTCCAAATGTAGGCCATTGTCGGAGTTCTTCATCTAGTCCTGCTAAATATTTTTTAACACTGAATTTATTCTCAGAATTTAAAAAGTCAAGACTTTCACAAAAACATCAAGAATTCTTAGTATTTCCAAAAAGGATGGATGATGTGGCAATTTGAGTCCACATTTTCAGATGGCATTGTCAGTAGGGGCAAAGGCATTAGCTGTCCCTTCAAATGACTTCACACTCTCTTTTGCAGCATAGTGCTGAGCAAACTGTTAACACCTGGCTCATCTCCCTTAATGTAAAAGGTCCTCAGTGGGCGTCTAGGCACTTAACTTGGCAAGTTCTATCCCAGCTTTATGAGATGCAGAGTTAGGTGAGCGGGGATAAGTATGGAATAAATGAATTGGTCTTAGCCCGATAGCTGAGCTGCGAGAACACTGTCTTCTGATACAATGCCAACTGCTTTAGAGACCCATTTTCACAATGGCTTTAAAATTTAAACAAACTGAAACTTGTCTAGTTTGATTCCAAATGTCAATGCAATTGAATGGATTTACTTACAACTATAATGAATGCCGTCTTGTTGAAGACATTTAACTACTAACTGCTAAACCTCTGTCCCCAAATCATGTGTTAATTTATTCAGACTCCACAATTTTTTAGCAATTTCTCTGAATCATAGCTTCAAGAAATATCACTGTTATCTATGTTTATCAAACATCAAAGCATCTGTACTTTTGGCCAGACTTTTCTATTCTACTATTTTTTAAAATTATTTCTATCACTTCCTTGATCAGCATGTATATAATATAGACCTACATTATTTTTAGCTTAAACTTGAGAACTGTCAATATGCATTCTCAGCTAATTTTATCTGGTGATACAGTACACAGTAGTCAAGGCAGTATGCACCTTAAAAGCAATGTAAACTCCATTTCTTCCTCTCAGAAAGTTGGGTGACCTGGACCAATTTATTTCAAATCCCTGAACCCTAATCATCTATAAAACGGATTAACTATAGCAATCTCATGATATAATCATGAGAATTGAATGAGATAAGAAAACTCAGAGCACTAATTAGGTGATTGATTATCAACTAATCCTATATAAATTTAAAGTTGTCTGGGTATCAAGACTGTCTTCTTCTGGCTTATATACTACTTAGTACTAGATGATATGAATGTTTGAAAGAGTATAGTTTTCTCTAAACTGTAAACCTTTAAAGGGTTGGTTCTATACCTCAGTCTTCTTCTTACCACCATGCCAAATATAATTGCTAGCTGTAAGTGGTGGGTTATTCTGGAAATACACATTCCATTTTTCTTCTATCAGCCAGGAGATTTAGAATCCAATAGAATCCAATAGAAACTGGTGCCCCCCCCCTACAAAATAGTAAAAGAAAACCATTTACAATAGCAATAGCTATGTTCATCAAAAAAAAGGAAAAAAGTCAGAGCCAAGAACCCAAGAAAAAAGTCAACATCTTTTTTTTGTTGACATTGCTTTGCAATGGCATATGTCACATTATGTTAATATGCTAGTAGAAAAAATATACTTTACCATTTGAGATAATACTCTATTGCCTATAAAAATTTAATTCATATCCTGCTTCTTAGGTAAAATTACTGAAGAGAAATTCAGCCCTTGTTGAAGCGCAGACTGAGCCAAAATGAGAAGATCTCACTTTTCTCCTCTGCCTGGGAGAAAAGATCATCCCTTCCATCTCAAGAATGGACACAGCCTAAAACCCTTAACACATAAAAAGGTTTGTCACTGCTGACACTGCTGTCACACCTTCATTCTATGAGAGAGAAGGGCGAAAATATGGGAAACTTAGAAATGTTGACTGTAAGAAAAATCAATCAAGAGAGAAGGACTGTTAAAGACTTAATTAAAGGATTTTTTTTCAAAAAAAAATACAAGAAGTAGTACAAGAAGGAAAGGAAACAAGATAAATTCTTTGACTCTTTCCTTCCTTTACACTTCAGCTATTTTGAGACTTAGAAGAAACTTCATTGAAGAACTTCAGAAACCTCTGCAAATAATTAGATATGTGTTTGTGCTGGGGGCACATGTAAGAAGGTAGAAACACAGGAATGAAACAGTAATTTCCCTGTAATCATCTCACTCAGACTTTGTAAGAGAAAGAGTTGAAGGGACAATGCTCCAGTGGGTTACAAGGTAGAATTGTCTGTTTGTCAAGCAAAGGTGAGATACAGAAAACAGCAGCAAAGACCTCACTCACAGATCTTATGCCTCTAGGGACAGAAAGAAATGATCTTTTGTGCTCTACAAGTTATTGCATGAAGAAATGAAAGAACAGAGAGTCTGTGGGAGCCGCCCTGGAAAGCTGAGCTTTGTGGCCCTGGGGTCAAACTCCACCTGACATTCATCACAGGCCAAGCTTAGAGAGGAAGATGCCTGCACAGTACTGTGGAGAGAACTTGCCTCTGATGTCCTGGCAAGAGGATACTGGGAAAGGATGGAGTGGAGTGATCATTTTTAAAAGGAGCAATGCACATAGGCTCGCTCTCTGGCAGGGCTGCTGTGGAAGTTGCCCTTCAGCTGGATGGGGCAGCAGATCTTCATGTTGTTTGGAGGTTGGGGGAAGGGTGAGCACAAGGGTCTGACCTCCACAGTGACAGGCCTCCTGGAGCTGCAATTTCACCTCACACAATAAACTAGACATTCTCCTCCTCCCTCTACCCTACCAGCTCTCCCGCTCCCTTGTGGGTTAAAATTTTTTTTTCTCTCTTTTGCTCTACCAAAGCACCTGTGTGTGTGCGTGCATGCATGTGTGCGTGCGTGTGTGTGTGTGTGTGGTGACAGGAAGCCAGACCCAGAATCAGTGACAGGTTCTAACCTGGTGACAGTTTTGAGACCCACATGGTAACAAATCCAGGATGAAGGAATGGCATAAACAACCTTCAATTTTCCCCAGTTGCCTACATTTCTTTTATTGGCTCTGTATCTTCCTTCCTTTTTTTTTTTTTTTTTTTTTTTTTTTTTTTTTTTTTTTTTTTTTTTTTTTTTTTTTTTTTTTTTTTTTTTTTTTTTTTTTTTTTGATATTGTAAACCTATTCGTAGAAAACCAGACTAAGCTTATTTCTCCCACTTTTAGACCTTGACTTTCATTGCTGATTGGACATCCCTGGGGAGAGGATGCCAAAGACAAGCTTATCTGCAATTTATTCTATGTGGCTTTTATTGAAAAGGATTTTTTTTTTTTTGCTAAGCTGAGAGTGTGGGAATATAATAAAGAAACCAATAAATGCTTAGTCCACCAAAACCTTACAAAATCAAGCAGACAGGAGTAAAATTCCTGATCAGCAAAAGTTTTGTAATTTCATTCTTATCTCCAAGCCTATATTCCTTTGGCTCTCCATTTCCTCTCCCCTTAATATTAGAAAATATGCTTTATTTATTACTGTCTTTTAGTTTTTTAAAATATTTTGCTTTTACATATCAACCACTATGTAAACATCCAATATTTGTTTTTGTCATTCTAACTTGCTTTAATACACGTAATCCTCTCAAATACCTTTATTTCATTGTAAATGGTACAACCTCATCTCTAGTCTTGGATAAATAGTATTCCATTGTGTGAATTTACATCTTCATCTAATCTTCTGCTGGTTGGTATATAGGTTATTTCCAAGTCCCAGTTATTATAACTAAAGCTACAACAAGCACTGTACAGTATATATTTTAAGTTGATAATTTCATGTTTATCAAATAGATACTATAAAGAGAGATTGCTGAGTCATGTTATATTTCCACTGTTAGCTTTTTTAAGTATAATCCAGATAAGTTTCCAAAATGGCTTCACTAGTTTACAATCCCACCAACATCCTCATCAGCACTTGTTGTTGGGAGTCTTTTTAATATTCTCACAGGTGTGACTATTTCACTGAGTTTTGATGTGCATCTTTCTTATTGAAAGTGATGATGTACATTTTTCCATTTATCTATTGGCCTTCTGGATATCCACTTTGGATATCGTTCCAGTGGTCAGTTTAGATGTGCTGCCCATTTGCTAATTAGCTTTTTGATTTTTGCTATTAAATCAAATAAATTTTATTTTATTTCCTGAATGTCAAGCTTTGTCAGTTGCATAATATGTGAATATTTTATTCCATTTTGTAGGATGTCTTTTAAATCTACATTTATTTTCTTTTGCTGTGAAAAAACTTTTGATAATCTTTTTTTATTTTTGTTTCTATTTCCCTTACCATGTGATTGATTCTTCAAGGTATTTTTATTATTCATGTCATGAAGTGTATCACCATTGTTTTCTTCTATACAGTTTATTGTTACAGATTTAATCTTGCATATTCAAATTTTTAATCTGTTGTGAATTTTTTTGTATGGAATTAGAGAGTGATCCAACTTCATTCTTCTACAGGTGGCTTTCTAGTTTTTTCAGCACCATTTGTTAAAGAAAATCCTTCCCCCATTGTATGATCCCTGGTTCCTTTATCATGAATTGAGTGATTATATGTACATGGATTTATTTTTGTATTTTTTAACCTAGTCTATCACTCCATGTGTTTATTTTTATTCTAATACCATATTGTTTTAATTACTGTTACTTTATAATATAAGGTCAGATAACATGATACCTCCATTTTTCTCCATTTTTCTCAGGATTGCTTTAGCTATTCATAGCTTTTGTGGTTCCATATAAATTTTTTCTATTTCTTTGAAGAATATTGGTATTTTGATGGAGGTAGCTTTATATTTACATGTCACTTTTGATAAACATTTTGATTATATTGATTCTTTCTATCCATGAGCATGGAAGTTCTTTCCTTGTCCATATGTAAGATCTATATCCTTTTATAACATCTTACAGTTTTAATTTCATATATCTTTCACCTCCTTGGTTAGGTGAATATCAAGGTGTGCTTTTATTCTTCTTCATGTGATTGTGAATGGAATTGCTTTCATAATGTCTTTTTCCTCTTGCTTATATAAAATGCAACAGATTTTTAAATGCTGATTTTGTTATCTACCACTTCACTATATTCATTTATTATTTCCAATAACTTTTTGATGTTGTATTTAGGATTTTCAATATATACAATCATATTATCTAAAAATAATGAGGGTTTTCTTATTTTCAAATCCTTTTATTTACTGTTGTATGCTCTATTTAAGCCTCTATTACTAAATTAAACAGAAATGGTGACCATGGGCATTCTTGATTTACTCCTGACCTTAATGAGAAAACCTTCAGTGTTTAATCATTAAGTATATTATAGTAGTAGGTACATGATATATGGCCTCTATTATGTTAAATAAGTTCTTTCTGTCTCATAATATTTATAGTGTTTACATAAATGGGTGCTAAAACTTACCCAATGTTTTTATCAATTGACGTTATCATATGATTGCTATAGTTTCTCTTTTTGATATACAGTCTAACATTGGTAGGTTATCATTAAACTATCTTTCACTCCTAGGATGAGTCCCACCTGATCATGATACATAATCTTTGGAATATATTGTTATATTTGACTTGCTAATATTTTGTTGGATTTGTCTGCATTTATGTCTTACTGCTTCTAGATATTCTGGGTGGTTACCATATATGTGAATTTTACAGTACAGTATCAAGAGCCATTTTGAATGCATTTGCCATTATTTTCTCTAACAGATGTTCAAAGAAACTTCTATTGTAATACTGCTTTATAAAAGAAACTGTGATATAAAAATAGAATTCAACCACCTAAAATCCTATATCAGGATTTTTTTTTTTTTTTTTGAGACTAGGTCTCACTATTTTTGCCCAGGATTTTTACATTGAAAAATTCAGCTTTTATGAAAAAGTTCACACTTTCAATGACTTATGAGTCATCTCCATATACTTTAGTCTAAACTAGATTATAGAAAAAATCTCAGGTATACAAACCCACTGACACCATTATGGTATATATTTAACATTATGGTGTATAATCAGGTTGAATGATAGGAGCTTGCCTATATTAAATCACTTGGCCTATGAAAAATGAAACCTTCATATGGTTTAATCTAACAACATCATCTTTTTGTCTGTACTTGATGATTTTATAATGTCAAATAAGTGTTAGAACTAATAGAAATGTATTCCCAGAAATTCTATGGAACTATATCTTTTCTTTAAAAAGTACAAATAATTATACTAGTTTTGTGTTGCTTTTTTTTTTTTTTTTGAAGGGGGTTGGATTTTTCTAAATGTTTTTTTACCATCCTCTGCACAGTGGCTGGGTAAAATGGGCTACTAAACTACTAACTCTTCTAAATACTTTTAATAACAATCTTTACTTCTATCCATTTTAATATGTCAACATTTCACCAAATTAAAGAAAGACCATTCATCAGGTACATACCACATTGTTTAACACAGAATAAACTTTCAATAAATCTGTGACATAATAGTAGTTTGATTAAAAAATAAAGGGGAGCTCTTAAGTCAAATGACATAGTGATGGTTTGTATTAGGAGACAAAGGGCTCTGAGAGAATCCATAGCAAGAAGGCGCAGGCCTCATGGAAATAGAGGTGTCAGCATTATTAACTTTTCTGTCAGGTGTACAACTTTTCCACCTCCTACCTTATTTTTCTCCCTCTGTAGATTTCTAATTCCTATATCCCTATAACATTGACATGGCCCCAAAATCATATAATAAAATAAGCCTCTGACACTCCTCAGATTCCTGTTAGTGGCTGTAAAACTGGAAATTTCCATGGGAAGAGTATTGAGCAGAACGTACACACTCTATTTAAAACTTTCTGTCTCTCGTTTCCTAATAGAGAATGATTTTACTACAGAGACTTAGGGAAAAGAATCTTGAGTACATAAGATCTCCTTGATTACCATTCAGTTGGAGTCTACCCCACAAATCTAGGGAGTTCTCTCTCCTCCAAGTGTGTATGGTTGCTGTATAGTATGCCCATCAGATAGGCCTTGCTCCCATTGGTGAACTTGGTCCATTATTCCCTAAAAACAAGGATCTCTGGAGTCTCCAATTATCATCGCTTCACGGCCTTTTGGCTAAGATCAAGTGGAGTCTCCAGTTATCTACTGCAGATTTGATAGTGCTTAGTTCAAACAAAAGGGAGTAGATGATTTGATTAGCTTAGTCTAAACTAAGCTTACCCCTTTTGTGAATAGTTACTCTAGTTATAGCCAAAGAAATATGGTAACTAGAGCCTAGTACTATCTCCTCAGGAGAAACTATGGCAAAAATTGTAGAGCTAGAATATAGAGAAACCAAACAAAGGATCAGAGAAAGGCAATCTAGGAAATAATAGTAGAAAGCAGACTATAGAACTGAAATTACCAGAGAGGAGAGGCGTAGGGTGGGGCAAGAGCAAAGTGAGGCAGGAACAAAATGAACTATGAGTGTCTTGGTGGTAGGCAATGTGGAAATAGCACCTGAGAGGAGCGCCTATAACTTTAATATACAAAAAATGGTGTAAACCAATACTGCAGCAAAAAATAAATATACCTTTTAAAATTTAACTTAATACAAAGCTGTATACTATAATAAACAACAAATATTTAATTTTGCTTGCAACCTAGCAATTTAGAAAGATGTAAGTGACATCATTTGACTAGGCCAGGGCTCTCAAAGGAACTATACATGTTAAACTAAAACTGAGGTTCTCTTTTTTCTTTCAACAAATTTTTATAAAATTAAGGAAAAAAATTTTTAATTATTCTACTATGGGCCTAGAGAGAATCATGTTAGCAGCAGTAAGTCAGAAAGAAAAGACAGAAACCAGATGGGATATAGAGACAACAAACAAAAGGCCAAGAAAAATTTAAAATAAACTAATAACAGAACTGGAACAAGCAGCTAAGGAGAGGGAGGGGAGAAGGAGAAATCCAGGAGGGGAGAATCTTAAGAAGATCAAGATGAAGTTTCACGATGATAAGGTAGAAGGAGAAACCTGGAAAATGCAATGATGCAATATACTTATATGTACACATATACGTAAATATGTAAAAAACAAAATGATTAATAAAAAAATAAAACTTTTCCTACTGACCTTGGAAATGAACTCAAAGCATTAAACAACGTGTATATGTACCACATTTTTTTTAGCCAATCATCTGTTTTGGGGCATTTGGTTTGTTTCCAATTCTTGGCAATTGTAAACAGGGCTGCAATGAACATGCGTGTACATGTGTCCTTTTGAATTAATGTTTTCATGTCCTCTGGGTAGATTCCTAGTAGTGGGATTGCTGGGTCGAATGGTAAGTCCACTTTCAATTGTTTGAGGGTCCTCCACACAGTCTTCCATAGTGGCTGGACCAGTTTGCACTCCCACCAGCAGTGTAAGAGAGTTCCTTTTTCTCCACATTCGTGCCAACATTTGTTGCTGTCTGTTTTATTTATATGGAACATTCTTACTGGTGTAAGATGGTATCTCAGTGTGGTTTTAATTTGCATTTCCCTGATTATTAGTGATGTGGAGCATTTTTTCATATGCCTATTAGCCATCTGTATCTCCTCTTTGGTGAAATGTCATTTTAGTTCTTCTCCCCATTTTTTGATTGGGTTTATTGTTTTGTTTTTGTTGAGCTGTAGGAGTTCTTTGTGGGTCTTTGTTATCAGACCCTTGTCACTTGCCTAGAGGGCAAAA